>JBCJKH010059012.1:7060-30994 GCA_039877255.1 Loriculus beryllinus
AATTCAAGAGCCTAGCTTCACTAACTACACACACATTGATGGAAGTGTTGCTTAACATTTAATTCCTTTGATTTCTGTCAGCCACGTCTTCACACCTCTTTACATGAATGGTGGGGGACAACTTCTCCCTCACACACGTGACTGTACGCTCACCACTTCTGAACCTCAGAAGTTTCTACCCCACCCCTTTGGTGAATATGAAATTCAAGAGCCTAGCTTCACTAACTACACACACATTGATGGAAGTGTTGCTTAACATTTAATTCCTTTGATTTCTGCCTGAATGATCAGTGCAGAACCACAAAGCCTGAAAGAGGCACCCACCTAGAAGAAGCCAAAGCCTCACTCTTCCACAGATACATGGAGTTTAACCAAAAAGTGGAGTGCACTTAAGATATAACCATTTCCAGGAGTAGGCTTCAAAGTAGATACATGTCAACAATTGAAAATAGCCATAAACTCCTTTTATCTATTGTTGTGCAGTAACAGGGCTCTCGGAGCATTAACAGATGATCACCAAAGAAACTGGCTTAGATTTTAGAAGTGTTCAACCAGCTCAGACTGCCTTGCAAGCAACGACTGACAAAAACCCCTCCAGTGCTGTGCTCTGTCTTCCCAGACAGCTTATGAATAATTGTAAGGGAAGCCTCTGAAACTCCAAAACTTTTCATGTTCCCCTCCTGATACTGTACTTCCCTTCCAAAATGGTGGGTACGGATGGGGAGAGCAAGCTTTCCTTTTCTCCAAGCATGATCATAAATTGCAGCAGTCCCCCAAAGCACCAGACTTACTGCTG
The DNA here is from genome assembly GCA_039877255.1 of Loriculus beryllinus. NCBI lineage: Eukaryota > Metazoa > Chordata > Aves > Psittaciformes > Psittacidae > Loriculus > Loriculus beryllinus. Next base: position 7,857 of record JBCJKH010059012.1, read on the forward strand.
ACTCCATAAAAATGGAAATTTGACTCAGGATAGCTAAAATAAGCTTTCTGCAATCCGATGTAACAGAGCTAGAATCCAGCTCTTGCTCAAAGGAATAGAAGGGTGGTTATATTAATCTTAAACTATGGCAGCACTGTAGAATTTCAAAACCTGGAATGATATATGCAGGAAAATGAGGGATTTCCACTAGGGACTCTAACTCATATATTATGGGAGAGATTAAAGAATAATAAATTTTGGGAGGAAGTATTAATGGCAATATGGGGCACTGTGAACCTGGCATTCCCTGAAGCCTGGGACTTTGTATACCAAACACTAAAAATGATTTGTACAGGAGCAGAAAACATTAGCTGTTACTCTGACCATGACCAGTTACAGGCTGCATGAGGTAGGGAGACAGCAAGAGAAAAAACTCCTTTATAATTTAGATAAACAGATAGGGTAATATTTCCCATTATGTCAAATGGTAACTGTCTCTGGGAAGAAGAAAGGAGATGACAGCACTTAGGATATTTCCCTTTCTCTTAGGGAAAGGCTGACCACAATGGTCCTGAAAACCATTAGAGATGCAGCTGTGCATTCGCATATAACAGCTTTTACCCTAAGCTCTTTACAAACTGAGGCAGAGAAGCTAAGTGAAGTGCTCACAGTGCAGCAGATGTCACAGCTCTACCCTGGGTTTATAGCTCCTAGAGTCACGCCCTTCTCTCGAGTCCATCAGCTTTCTGCTGTTGATAATGGTACCCTTTGACTTGCATGCTGAAAGCCTATGTTTCAGCCTTCATATTTGACTACTCTGGAGATCAATTTTTTGGCAAGACAAAGAAAACCTCTGTTCAAAACTTCCCCACTTCTTAGCCAAATGAATTAGAAAATACCATATATCCATACCTTTTCCACAGAGTTATGCCTATGATGTTAGGAGGTCTCTTGGTGAACTACTCTGGGCAGACAGAAGCGTGTGAGGCAGCAACAAGCTCATTATTCAGAGAATCAGCACAGGACTGTGCAGGCCCCCAACAGCTTACTGCTGTGCGGCCTGAAGAAGTGGTCCTTCAAGAAAAGGCATGAAATATTAGCTGGGCAGTTACGGGACACTTTCAGAGCCTGGTGACCAGATTCTGACTAGAGCTCTTGCCTCTCCCAGTCTTGTACCAGCAATTAAGGCACTTCAGATACAAAGAGATCTGGAGAAAGAAAAGCTGGGTGAAAATACATACTGAAAGCTACCAAATTAGCCAGCACGTACAGCTCTCCTGGTGGAGGCCACAGTGTGTGTCTCTCTACACAAATCCCCTGAGACATTGTGTGTACCATGGGATGTTGTGGTTACCTGACTAACTTTACTGAATGCTGTAGTAAATGCTTGCACAAAATCCAGTGTAAATACTAGACTACAAGCTACAGCTGCCCCTGAGGAGCTTTAACTTATTCACTATCCCATAAAACTCCCAGGTAGGGAAATGAGTAAAGTCTCAATGCTTTCTTATTCCATAGCCCCTTGGAGGTAAAGTATTCTGCACTGAATGTTTCCATTGTTCAATATAGAAGGGGGAAATAAGATTAGCCTGAGATGGAATATCCCATTTTCTGGTGCAGTATATATTCTAGCCAAGTCAGGCTTGCTGGTTTGGCAGAATTCAGGGCTCTCTGAAGACAGTGATTTTTTGAAGCCTAACAAAGTTAAGTTTGGCACAAACACATGCTTTCAATGCCATACCCTACCCTCAGGTGTTATTTGTAAGGCTAATCTTCTGCCAGCACATAAGGGCCTGTTCTGCCTAACAGCTGAACTGTGGCTTTGAACTGTAGCTTTTCTTTTAACAGTATTATCAACTCAGTCCCTTATTTCTCCTCCAGCTAGTCAGTGTAATAGGCAATGGCAGATGTTTTTCAAGCTCACAAATGCCATGTGGCACACAGAAAGATTAACTGCAGTCACTGCTCAGGAATCTTTAAGGAGGAAAAACACAGCTTAGAGAAAACGGATGCAAAGCAATTCCTAATGAGGTCTGACACAGAGGATAACTTGCAAAACATAACCCTCGACCCAAAAGTCAGGAGTTAAACACTGGTAGCTTCCAGTTCCAGGCAGAGCAAGTGACATGGAAAGCCCTGAAGACAGCACAGCCAGTGTCACCACAGCATGTGAGAAGTGAGAAGCGGGAGGATAAAGAAATGCCCTACAGGAAATGGCTTGATCACCTGTGCTCTGCAGAGACGTGTCTCAGGAGTATCCTATACAAACCAGATATAGCTCCTCCACAGTGCAAATGGAGGCATCCTCACCTAAGACATGCTCTTCCTTCTTTCTGACATACCACAATCAGATTTTGCTCATGTTTTGTTGGTCAGATCGGCCACCGGTGTAGATGAAGGAAATGCTGTCAGCATGCCAAAGTGATAACGGCGAAAGGTGCTGCAGCAGCAGCCAGCACATTGCTGGGAAAGCTGGAGAAGAATGACCCAGTTGAGGTGGATAGGAGAAAAACCAGGCAGCGCTGGCTCATGACACTCCTTCCCCAGGGGAAACTGTCTTCTCCTTGAACATAGGAATCAATCCTGAAGATTGTGCATCTACTTCTTTGCGTGTGTGGCCAGCTTTTTACAGGGAGATCCAAATAATGAACAGTTGTGTTAACTTGGATGTTGGAATGAATATCTTGGATAGAAGAACTTCTAGATTAATCTCCACAGCACTAAACTTTCAGCAAACCTCATTATAATGTGTACAACACTTCGCAGTTCCAAATGTAATCCTCAAGGAATACATGCATAAATCATAACATATCCACTGGGGAGACGTCTGAAATACTACAGAAAAGGGGGAAATGCATTATAGGGGGCAGTCTGCTCAACTGTCTGCTTTTAAATACAATTTCAAATCAGGAATAATTAATGGCTGAAGTGTGGTTAGCACTCAGATATTACAAAAAGGAAAAAACAAAATCAATTCTATGTGCTTCCATTACTGTGTAGAGAATGGAAAGGATTAACATTTGAAAATATCTGGTCAGCTTTTGCTCTTAAACCTTTTGATTAAAGTATTTCTGTGTCTTGAATTATAAGGAGTTTGACCCAAATAAAGATACCATGCAAACCTCTAATTCAGATAGATTCACATACTGCTCATCTCCCAGGATAATCAAGCAAAGATGTCCAAGGAAGAACTACTAAGGTAGAAAGCGTTGTCTTCTCTGGAATATTACATCAGATGTTACTAAGATCAAGACACACATTCTGCACTCCATCACTAGGGTTGGAGGATCACAGGAAAAAGAGCTATGCCTTTTCCAAAATCAATTCTGGTCTATCACTTTTGTGATAAAAATGGATCCAAATAAATAACTGTTGCTAGTCTCCTGAACCACACATCTGCTCAACATACAGCTACAGACGATGGACTGTTCTTCACCATATACACAGCACATCACTCCTTTTCTGGCACCAGAGTTGCCCTGCCCAAGCACAGCTGTGCTGGTCTGGCCAGAACTGGCAAGTTTTAGCTACCTGGTGAAAGCACAGCCTCTAGGGCAAAGCAAAGCTTCACAGCTCACATACGGGTTCACTCTAAGGCACAGAAATGCAAGTGGCCACAGACCAAAACTGGTTTTCAGTGTTCTTCTCAATTTCCCTGCTTCTACCTCTGAGTGATTATCCTTTTGGCAATTCTGATTTGGCTCCTGCTTCTTTAGTGTTTAATGGATATAATCATGAAGACACTGGGAAGGTACAGAGTCATTTTCTTCCCAAGTCATTTTATTGGCTCTGTCCAGAATCTGTTCCCAAATACAACAGCTCCTGCCACTTCAAAGCAGACACAGACACTTAGCAAAGATGGGAAAATATAGTCTCCAGGGAAAGTAATAAATTCACTGCTAGAATGAAGGCATTTTAGTGGTATCAGTAGCTCTATGCAAGGGATCAGCTGTGTCAGTGGGTAGGAGCACACAGGCAGCACTCACCTCGTGGAGGTCGCAACTCAGTGATGTTCTCAGTGGCTTCATCATCCGAATCTTCAGTTGGTACCACCTTGTACCTTTTGCTGCTCTGCTTGTTCAGCACATGTGGTACCTGCAGTGCAGCCTCTCTCTCTGCAGCTAGATCCAAATCCTGCTGAGCAAGGTGGGCCCTCAGCTGCCTGATTTCAAACTATAGGAGAAAATAACACCACATACTTATGTCATGTAAGCACAGTCAGAAGTCTATATTTTACAGTTGGGAGCTATTACCCATTTTGTCTCTAAACCACAGACCGGGGAAAGCAAATTAAATGTGCGTGAGCTGGGACATGAGTCCAAGCTGCTGATGTTCTCTTAAAGCCCAAGTGAGCTGGACTGTTGTTCACATAATCTAAAAATAATGACTGCCTCATCCTGGTTTTCTATTTGGTACATGTCTGCATCCTGAAGATACGATCTGGGACAATTTAAAAACTGCCAGATCAAATTAAATCTTCATCTAAGACCACTCTCAACAGGAGTCTAGGGATTTAGGTTCACAACAAACATCCCTAACCTGCTAGACTTTGTAATGAGGAGGGAGGTTCTCCAAACAGTACTCAGAATGGTCCTCCCCCACTATCTGGGGAAGGAGAGGGACACCACAGTCCTCCTCCAGCTTGAAATCTTCTGTACTCAACAGTGTGCAGAAAACCCTGGGGAAGGTTGCTACCTTTCTGGCTGCTCTCCTCAGATATATGAGCCACGGTAGCTAATGACTTTCTGCAATCAGGAGGTGATTTGTTTCATGACCGGTGTTATAAAGCAGACATCTGACAAAAAGAAGCTACCAGGTACAATCTGGTTGATGGACACAGCAGATGCCTCTAGTGTTTGACAGCCACGGGTGTTCCACAACACAAGAAGGAAAATAATTTTTCTAGAGAGACTGCAGAGACCCTTTACACCCTTATAGAAGCACTACAAAATCCCACTATCCTTCCTTTCACAGCTGTGGGGCTGTGTGGCAGAGTCTCTCCTTTTTAAACTCATTTTAAGATCAGCAGTACAGCAGTGACCAACTCATGTCTAATTATAGGGAGCCTGAGAGGGGAAAGAAATGAGAGAAGTGATAGGCTTAGGTGTTTAAAATTTAGCATTGCTGGGCCTCCCACAGTTCAAGGCCTGAAAAGCCACCAGAGAGCACAATGCTACAGCGAGTCACGCTGCACCCATCACTCTGCATTTACAACAGAGATGGAATTAGCACCTCGGTGCTTGAAAACTGGTGTGTAACAGCATATAGGCTAAGTGAATCTGGTTCTAGCTCTTGCCTCTCAGATCCTGACTCAAAGCTACTCTGCTGTTAGATTTTGGAATCCATCAGCAGACCTAGTTTGTTCCACTGCGGTCCACGTCAGACATGGTGTGAACCTCAGGCATGCTGCAGAGCACCGGCAGTTCCTCCAAGCTGTGCTAGCAACTGGAAGGGAAACAAGACAGTTTCTGCAGATTTGAGAAAGAAGAAAAGAGGAAAGAAAAAGGGATCCCAGTTTGTCACATCTGGAGACTGCCTGCTTTCCAGAGGGGAAGGAACCAGTAACTGTAAGGCCCACTGCAAAATTCAAATCTAGGGAGCAAAAGGACAGTTTAAGCTTTCTAGATCACATTCAAACCACCTAATACAGGGATCTAACAAGCACACAGCATTTTCCCTGTCTTGAAATCAACAGACATTGGTCTGGCAGCTACAGACAGCTGGCTGCATGAAACGTTCACTGCTCTTAACCAAAGATCTCCTGACAGTGGTAGTCAGAGGAATCAGTATCAGCAAACATCAAAATACAGCCCTGCTCCTTCAATGACACCTCCATGGCAGATCCTAGGTGGTGGGGTTTGTGTCAACCTATCAGCTAGGAGGCAGCATCAAACTGGTGCTAACTCTTTTCCCAGCCAGTCCTAAGCTTCCCGAGGCTTAAGGTGCCAATATGAACATGTCAATCGCCATGACAGGACTGACTGTCGTGGTTCAGCCTTAAAGGTTCAGCTTTACAACACAGAGAACTTCAAGTTTTATCCTTGACTTCTGTGAAGAAAAAAATAAAATCCCCAAATTTTCAAAATATCTTATATTTCACCTTTAAAAGGAGAAAGTTCCCCTGTTAGAAACTCCCTTGGTTTAAGGGAAGAAATGTTCTCAAACACGATAAGCAAGAAATAAAACTGGAGGCCTTTGGGTTGTTCTTTTAATGATTGTGTAACCATATCTACCTGTCTAGCTCAAACTAATAAGCAATAAGCATTAGGCTTCACTACTGGTTTTCTACATTTCACATTTCATCCTTCAAAAACGTTCCTATGTGTCAGAAAAAGAAATATTGCCGCTAAAACGCTTAATTCTGGCTTAGAGGCAGGATACCATGTATTTTTTCAAGGAAAAATAAAAAATTGGCAGGTATTTTACAACACAAACAGATAAAACTACCTAAAAGTCAGCTCAAGAATTGGATTGCTGCCACTCAATTTAACCACCTTAAGCATTTACAATGATTGGCTGAACCTTGTAACAATAAAAAGCTTGAAGGGAACCAGTGCATTTTACAGATGTGAAAAAGGCACCACATCAGGTGATCCTTCCTGCCACAGTGAACCTACAGAAAAAACAGAGGGAAGAGCCCAGACTTCCCGATACCCACTCACATGTTCCAACGAATAAAGCAAACGCTTCCAACTATCCAAAGTCTTGTCTATCTTTTACAATTTCCATGCTCAGTCACCAGCCAGTTTGCAGTAGATGAGTTAATACATTGTACTGTTTAATATGGCTCTGCCAACAAGCCATGAACTACTCAGCCTGACACACTGGACCAAGCAGCAGCAACCGTCACCGGGATCACCACGTTGGACAGCTGCACTTTACCCAAGCAGCTCTTGATTCCCTATTTATAGAGGAAAAATTACTATCTTGGGTGAATCGCAGCCAAACAGCACGAGAAACTGGAATCCACAGAGAAAATGATTACCAGAGTTATTCAGGTGAACAGCCTATACTAATGTCAAAATACAGAAGGGGCTTTGCTGCCATCTCATGTTTGAAAGACAGAAGTACATGGTTGTGCCTGCAGCAGCAGAGGAAGCACCTGCTGGTGAAGATCACGCTAATGTCACATTCTAGCAGAAACTGAAACCAAGACCTGATGTCGTGGCTCATGCAATGCTTCCCTCATTCGCTGCCTGAGGATTAGAAAAAATTGCAAGTCCTGCATACACTTAAGCGGTATCTGAACTCTTTTATTGCTAGCTGCAAACACAAGCCACATGTTCGTCTTATTCTCAGCACTTAACCCTGAGCTAGTTCAGCTGGTCCAAAAATCTAGAGCTGAACATGAGATTGTCAAGAGCAGATCTGAGAGCTGAATTCCTCGGCACAGTAAAGCATCTCACTATGCTGGACATCAACATTACGTGCATGGTGAATAATAGCATGCAGAGATGTTCAGAAAGATAACAGCAGAAACTAATGTTGCCTACAAACCCACACAGCTGCAGCTGGTTAACACAGGCTCTCCCTTCTACTTTTCTATTACCTCATATGGTCAGCTTCCAGGTTCCATTCACGTTTGCCCTAAAGTTTACGTGTCATTAAAACAGTGGCAAGTTAGAATTAAATGCTATTATGTATGTAACTGTCATTTTTTTATTGACAGGGAAGACGGTACTCATTGAAATAATGGTATTTGTCTCACTCCCACATTCACTGCTGCTAATGCAAAGTGATCCATATGTTGTATTCCACTGAGATGCAGAACTGTAACTGCTACAGACACTGACCATAAGACAGAACCAAAACCCAATATGCTGCATCCAAATGCAAACTGAAACTCTCTAAAGTCTCTAGCATGCTCAGAAAGAGACTGGGTAGAAAAATCACCATTTATCATAAGGATTGATTTAAGAAAATGCAAAGGACTTTCAATAAAATGTCTAGGAAAAATTAAATAAGAAACAGAGATCTTTTGTGTGCATCTACTCAGGAGATCAGTTCAACATTACTTGTTTCCAATTATTAATTATAAATTCTCCCAAAATATTGTAGAAGCTGGAATATAGTTTTAGGCACTAAAAGCAACCCAGTAAAAACAAAGGTTAACTCTAAGAGAAGTGGGTGTTCCTTACAGGTGTAATTCAATGAGAGAATGCCTGAGCAAATTATGTTGTAAGTGCTTGTATCTATTGAACATTATATTGAACACTGACCTCAGGCAGTTCTAATGTGTAAAAGAGCTAATGAGATTGCTCTGCCTGCATGTCATGCAGTCCAGGGCAGGTTAAATAAATCATTAAAAGGTATAAGATAGCTTCCATAGATTTAACATGACTTATGAGGACATAAAGAATTTCTGATTGCTCCATTTCCAAACTTGGTATTCCAAACCTGTAGGACTTTCAGCTCCCTTCTTAACAGAAAAACATATTTAAATGTCAGGATATTCTATAGAAGGACACAATGTGTAAATTTTTATACAGAGACTAGTCAATTCTTCTTGTTTGAGTTCTAAATATTCAGCTATTTGTCAAACTGCTGGGTGGTAAAACTGCATAACTGCATCTACTTTTCTTTTTTTTTTTTTTTTTTTAAACCACAAGGATGTTTACTGCGCTAGGCTCTTAGAGCTGCGTTTTTGTGTAATCCTGCAGAGACTGAACAGTAAACAGGTCATAGGATAATTCAGTTTGGAAGGGACCCAAGGAGCACATTTAATCTAAACTCTTGCTTAGAATAATTATTGTGTATACATTTTCCTCTCGGTCTAAATATTAGTGGGAAAATTCAGATATTTCTGGTTTATATTTTTTCCAAACTCGATGTTGTACTACACAAACAGTTCCAAAATAAGAACAGTGAGTGGTAACACCACACCACCTCCCCCAGGCTTTCTTTCATGTTAATACATCTAATGTATGTAATACTTTTTGCAACAGCAAACCTTAAAATGATGAACAGTTTGAAGTTTATCATTAATTTAGTATAATGAAAATACAGTATGTAATCATATGAGCTTTTTTCTGGGTAAATTGAAGTATAACTCCAATGTTCTTAGAACATCAACAAAATCAGGAAATTATTGCAACTGGCATTTATAATAAGCACCAGTTATGGTTGATGTATGAGATAATTATAATGCTTTGCAGGAAAATCTAATAAATCCCAGTACAGCTACTGTGTAAAACCTATTTTTATGGAAATTAAGGGATGAATATTGCATCTCTTATAGCAAGAGGGCTATGCAGGTAATTCTGACAGCTTCAATCAAAAACAGTGTCCACTCCTGAAAGGTAATTGTTTCTGAAGTTTTACACGCATACAATAACAGGTGTTCCATTTTCTGAAATGAATGGTTTAATATTAAAATATAAAAATGTTCATAATTTGCACAACTTGATGAACTTTCTTAAGAGACATGCACCTGTTTTGACACAGAGGTTAAAAGACTGAATAAATTGCAGTGGATATAGTTTAATATTTTGGTAATCCATAATGCACCAAGAATTCTAGGTTGAGTTAAATTTCTGATATATGTAGCACTCCAAGACTAGACAAGGTTTTGGATGAATATGCTTGTATTAGATGTAAGTCATAATGAGCAGTGCCCTAATTTTAATTCTAGAGCTAAATTCAAAAAACCTCTGTTGTTTTTGGAAAAGGCTAGTAAACTGAAGTTCTGACTTACACAGCCCAAGGATGGAAAGCTCATTCTCAGGCTTCTATTTACAATTTTTTAACTTTATGAATATGAAAAGCAAAAGACAGAAAATCCCCTAGAGAGCTGACAGATGATTGTGAGAATAACCTGTCATTCCTAATCTTGGTTTTAAAGAGTTTCTTGAATGCTTCAGGTTCTTTTTGCCTGAGAATCCTCTTAAAGTTTTCATCTCTAAAAGATGATAGAAGGCTATTAAAATGACTTTATGCTTGTCTGAGTTCCCCAAGGACAAGCTTCCTGTATTAGACATCTAAGATAGACATCTGTAATCCATTTTACATCAACTAGGACTGCATTTGCACATTAGTAAGATTTATAACTTGATGCAGATGTCTAATTTTAAATACAGTAGCAAATGGTTCTGGAAACATGCCAGTTTTCAAAAAGTCACATAAACGTGTGCTTCGCCTTGGACATAATGTTCCTATGAAAGCCATACAACTAGTGAAATGCTCACATACTCTTTGGAGTGAGTTAATTTAGAAACTTAGAATCAGATCGTGTGAATTAAATATCATTCTTGAGAACTGTCAATCTGACATTTTAGCTACCAGTACTTCAGTTTTAATTTTTGTCACTTGTATGTAAGGACTTCTTAAAGTAAAGATATATAGAAAAATACATCTGTTGGAGATCAGATTCTTCATCAGGCACTGTAGCAACAGGACAAGGGGTAATGGGTTTAAACTTAAACAGGAGGAGCTCAGATTAGACATAAGGAAGTTCTTTACTGTGAGAGTGGTGAGTTACTGGAACAGGCTGCCCAAAGAAGTGGTAAATCCCTGTCAGTATGCAAGGCCAGGTTGGACAAAGCCTTGGATGACATGGTCTAGTGTGAGACATCCCTGCCCACAGCAGGGGATTTGGAACTTTCCAACTCTTAAGGTCTTTTCCAACTCTCACCATTCTATGATTCTAAAATACCATGCAAGAAAGAACACTGGCAGACAACTTCTTTAGCAATCTGCTTGCTGTTGTATTAGCAAATGGTCCACTAGAAACAAGTTTCACCTACACTTTCAAATACTGTTTCTGGTTGATCCTAGCTGGTCAACTTGTAAGCTATTTTCTTACTGTTTAAAAATTTCTTAGTTTAGCATCTCATCCAAACTATTTCTTAATCACACAATTTATTCAGGTGTCCTAGTCTCCCTGACATGGTGATAACATTTTTTTCCTAACAAAGAAATAAGTAGAATCATAAAACATAAAGCAGAACTTTAATAAGCCTTTGCATAAGATCCTCAGGTTTTGATTCACAGAATCTGATACACTCTCTTCACTCAGGTCTTGAAGGTATTAATTCCCATTTAGTCAATTCCCTAAGTCTTTTGTTAGAGATCCTCTTGTATACCTGCTTCTTTGAGAAAAGCCATTCCCCTATAGAATAAGAAATTTCCAATTGAGAAGTGACATGAATCTTTGAGGAGCCAAGTGACTATCACATGAAAAGAAGATAATAGGATATATTTTATCTGGATTGAGAAACATCTGCCATGTACATCTCAGAGGAGCTCTTTGTTCAGAAGAGTTTAGAATAGATTGTTTACCCCACTGAATATCAGCAGAAACTCTACTTTTGCATTGATTTCTTCCATCTATATTCTCAGCTGAAAAGCACAAAAAAGATTTTGGAAATAAACAAGAAAATATTATGGAGTAGTGAAGCAACTGGAGGAAAAAATTAGACTTGTGATGGTAAGAGTATAAAATTCTTTCTTTCCCATTTTTATACTCTTATGTTATTTTTCCTTCACAGTGTATATAATTAAAGAGAATGCTTAGTATTTATATACAAATCTTGTTGCAACTATTGGGAATTCTTTCTCAACAAGGTTGAAATAGAGCCCTTGAACATAGCCTTATGCACAAAGAGAAACAAAGACCCAGACTGCATTTGGGGTTTGAATGGGCTGTTTATTTAACTGGTTTGGATTTGTTGTGGGAATTTTTGTTTATTTTGTTGATGACTTTTTTTTTCCTGTTGTTGTTTCTGTTGATTTTGGGGATTGGTTGGGGGTTTTTTTGTTTGGTTTTTTTTTTTGTTTGTTTTTTTTCAAATATCATAGATTCCCAGTTCCTCAAAAATCTGAGCATCTATGAAGTTGACAAAAAAATCAAATTAGAGACATGCTTAACCATCCTGATAAAATGAGCCCTTACTTGAGAGCAGGAACTCCTGAGGGAATGTAAGAAGAAATTAAGGCTGGAGCATTCCAAAGAGCAATATCCTGGTATTAGCAAAATGTCTACATAGAAAATATTAATAAGAGCCTAGTAAAAGAAACTGGGTTTCTTACTCTTTAATTTCTTCATTAGATTTTTAATTTATTTAAGTTCAAAAGGTTTAATTTTTTTTTCATCAAGAACCTTTTGAAAAGTTCACAGAACCACTCCAGAATTAAAAACAGTTTGGTGGGTGCTATAGCACACATTATCTCAAGGATATTATTTTAGCATGAACAACTTTCAAAACTTAATTACCTAACCAGCACACATTCTTAACTGATCTCTCCCTCTAGGACTGCTACATTTTCTTGACCTTTTAATAACTGATGTCTTTAGAGAGAAGATAGTTCTCAGATATCTTCTTTAAAGTCAAAAGAAGATCTGATGTATATTTGCAAGATCTGAAGAAGACTTATCTAAAGCAAGTCATGGCCTTGTGAAGTTCTGATTTCCTTGTTCTTCCCACACGTTGCAGTAAATCTTCCAAGAAAAAAAGCTGGAGATTGGGATCAGCTGAATTGTTCTGCATATGAGAAAACTCATTTGGGAAATGTCAGTCACTTACTACTCCGTCTATATCAGAGTGAGAGTTAGGTAGTTTAGATACTTTTAAAGAGAAAATAAAGTCTATGTCTATTTCAAGTTCCGGTATCTACAGCTGCTAAACACACATGCAGGAACAAGTAGATGGTAAAGTCTTTTCTGCCCTATGTCTTGTGCTAAACCCTGTCAAACTGTTATGTTTCAGAACTTTCCTGAAGCTTGTAAATTAAGTTTGTTTATTCTTCAACTTATTCTTTTAGTTTAATTAGCTTCATTCCTTAATTAACTTAATTCTCACATTATATACAATATCTAGGTTTAACTCTAAATTTACACTGTGTGGGTAACACTTTTGAAAATTATTTAATTCTTTATTTAAGTCCTAGAAATTATTTCAACAAAGTTCCTGTTGGTTCTGCCAGCAGTGATGAGGCCCCATGACTGGAGCTTAGAATTGGGTTAACATCTGCACTGCCTACTTTATTATTGCTCACATACCCCAAAACAGCTGTCTCTTATAGCAGTCAGTCATACATGTAATTGTAGTTCCAACTGGTTGAAGCCTCTTCCTTAAAGGGTCGTAGTATTGACAACTTTGTGTCCTGCTGTGTGGCAGACAAAGCTTTTCCATCCTTCTGAGAAACTTGAGAGCACATATTCTACATTTTACTGATTGATCTTTATACTGATAGGATCTTCAGTATCATCTTAAGTAGAAGTGGATTGACATGATGTAAATCTGGGCTGAGTTTTCAACTAGGAAAAGATTTTCTGATGACCTCTGTGAGAGATATACTGCTTCACTTTTGAAATTTTGAGCTGTGCCTCCTATATGTTGCAATTGCTTTCTATGTTTTAGAAAAAATAATTTGTTTATAATACCACTGAGGTTTTGCCTGGTGTATGTCCCAGTAAATGCACTTGTCAGAAAAACAGTACGAAATATTCTTCATTGTAACAAATGTAAACAGATTTCTGAGGTGTGTATTCTATATCAAAAGCCATTTTTTATAGCTGCAAGCTTCTGTATGTGATGTGGAAGCTCAGTGCTTTTGAAATGAAGACCTGTTTACCAGATCTGGCTTGGATGTCTATTGTCACAGATCTACCACTCTTGACTGAACTCTGAAATGGGTAAAAGCTGAGGGAAACAGCTTATGCTATTGCCTGGGAAGGCAACACTTTGCACTGCACTAGAGGTAATCTCCTAAAGCTCAGTAAGAAATTGTATGAATGAAGAGGTGAAGTGGCCACAAAGAGATTTATTCACTTGTACCCTATTGAAATACATAACAAAAACCAAAAGATTGTTAGTAGTTTTAGCGAGCAGTTATAAGAGAAAGAGAATTATAAGAAGAAGGTGTTCATTGGGTTGAGACAGGTTTTGATTAAACATATGAAAGATAGCATTAAAAGATATACAATGTTTAAAATGAAGTCTGAAGAGGACAGTAAGGTTCAATTAGCTCTTATGGCAAAACAAAACAAGTTATACTTGAAAGGATGGTGTTAGATTAAGAAATGTAAATTCAGAAACATGGTGCAGAGTAAAATTTTAATCTCTCAGGTATGTGCTAGTTCTTTAGAGATTCCCACCCAAAAAACTTACTAGTTCAGGTCCCAGGTGGTAAGAAGATTGTCCATGTAACTCCCACAAAAATTCTTCTTCTATTCTTACATGAGTCCTTTCAGACACATTCACTCTAGAAGTGTCTGATAGTTGATATCTTGATATCTCATACAAGTTCTAAAGTCCAAGACAACTTTAGAACAGCACAGAAAAAGCCTGACTTTGACATCTTTGAACAACAACTAAGTGCACAGGACTGCAAACACTGACTAATTCTTCCTAGAAAACCTTTGAAACAGTGTGTGCGTGTGTGTGTGTGTGTGTGTGTGTGTTCAGTAAATTTTTAAGACCTTTTTTTCTTACTGGAACATTTTTTACTTGTGGAACCTGAAAATAAGAGACACAACAAAGAAATGCAGTATACCCTTAAAAACACACAAGAAAAGATAGCAAAAGGGAACAAAGTAAAAATATAAGGAAAAGATTCCAAGCTAAATTGGTAATAAAACCAAGAAAAAGAAGGAAAAAAGAAAGTAAACCAGACTGGATTCTGCATACTAGTTCAGCATATAGTCCTGGCACCTGCATTGATCCTAGATACCTTTCAAAAACTACATTCTGGAAAATGTACTATTTAAAAAAGGGCCCTCCATTGATTTTCCCAGTATGTCTGCTCATTAGCAACAACAAAAAGCGGTGATGTTGACTCATCAGTGGGTACACTGACTGCTCTGAAGGACAGACATAACCTGAAGTTTTCCTTACAGCCTGCTCCCTACTATCCTTCCCGTCTCAAGTATTTGAGCTCTTCCCTATTTGAACTCTTCAAAAATGACTGACCATACCGGAGGTTTTCAGAGACAGGAAACCTTTGCACTCTCTATATTTACTCTCTGTATACCACTTTTGAGATGGAGGGCCAATTTTGTTTTAAAAGCACTGAATACATCATTATCTGCCAGCAGTATAGGAAACGTGGTGGCAGGAGACAATCTGATGAGATTTACAGCAGGAAATGAGAAATTTTTCCATTAAGTTGACTCTGGTTTATAATATCTCTAGAACTTAGCGCTCATCAGCTATTATTCAATAATTGTCCAAATGAATACTTCTGTCTCCATCGTGCCCTGCAGGTCAATGGGCTAAATTTTTTTTCTTTTTTTCTTTTTTCTTTTTTTTTTTTTTTTTTTTCAAAAATGTAGCATTTCACTGAAGCAAAAGGTAAAGCTGAAGTTACCCTTTACGATGTATTCAATAAACTTTTGAAGGGTTAACGTAAGCTTTCCGTATTTCTGAAGACAAAGTTCTTCCAAAGCTGTAAGGCCAGCCATTAATAATTTACAGTGATACTTGTACAGAGGTTGTATCCATCACGTACAAGGCTTGTAACAATGTGCCATAAGCACCCAAAGTATGCTAGCACTGTCTCATATTAAAGAAGGAAGGAAGGAAAAGGAAGAAGAAGAGGGAGGGAAGGAGGGACATAATTGTGTGAAGATATTTTCCTGTTTTCCTCTCAGATATATAAATACAGCAACTTTGGAAGAAAATACCCTAAATGAATGCTGAAAGAACTCCCCTAGAAAGGCCACCACAACGCTGTAGATTAATATTTTAAACTCAATCTTGCAGGAATTCATGCATAGAAAAAATGTGCAGCAGGTGGCCATGTGTGTTACAGCACTGGTAGCACCCAGATGACACAAGGAACACAAAAAGCAGAAATTTTAGTAGCATGGTGCACAGTGTGTAGATGCAAAGAGTATTGTGATAACAGTCCCACAGAGATCCACTGGTCTGCCAGCTACATGTAAGCTGGGAGGTCCTAAGGCATTTCCCACACAAATCTAAGTGGTAACTCACATCAGAATAAGCCCAGGAGCAACTTTTGTGGCAAGAAACCCAAACCATACAGCGCTCTAAAACCATGAAGTGCATCTTAGAATTCACCTGTTCTACAGTCTAGACACAGTTTCTGGCACTACTGAATCAAGCATAATATGAACGCGATCTTTCCCTAGTAGTAAAAAGAGCTTATAAGCAAGTACAGTTCTATGAACTATCAATGAAGACTGTTCTGCAGCACATAGGACTGTGGGAAACCTTGAAAATGAGCAAATAACAATATAATATAAGCAACCTCGCAAATGAGGTCAGTTTGAAGTATATTCTTTTATTTTCTTTTCTACAGGAGCTTACTAATATTCAGTAGAACTCCATTTTTTCACAGAAAATATACCCTAAATGTCATGTAGTGCACCTGTTTTCCTGCTCCAGCAAATATTCATGCATTCCTTACCATTTCTAATGTTAGCAATAAGGCAACACATTTATTTCCTTCAAGGCATTAGTTACCTATAAAACCATGCTGTTGCTACACTAACTGGGAATGACTGAAGTTACAACTGCTGCATTAATACTTTACCATCGACAAGCTTTGATCCTCAGCAGCTGCAGTTCTCTATAGCTCTACCCACCTCTCTGGGCAGCTGCCAGTTAATGCCAGCTGGATCCTTGCCTGTAGGCTAAAACCATCTAAGCACAAGAGTCTAATACACTTTCAATGGTTCCCTTGAGAGCACACAAACTGACAGAAACTAGTTTTAAACTAACTCATCTCTTGAGAGGAGGGAAGGCAGAATGCACCATTTTCCCCCTAGGCTATTTAGCTGGATATTTTTCTGGCATCCAAGATGGGTTTTTAGTCAGTCTGCAATGAAGGTTACATGCTGTCACTGTCATACCACTACGTACATGCATTTTATTTAGAGCTGGTTTAATTATATATAGCTGACTTGAAGTTCTGGATTGCAGTACAGGAATAGTCAAATCTCCTCAAAAACTTTTGAAAATTTGACTGCATATATATCCCAACCTACCTGAAAAGCTTAGTGACCTATGGGAAAACTCTGAAAACATCACATACAGTGAAAATTTTTGCTTCTCAGTCTTACACATATTTTGCAACCTTCCTAGTACACAGTCGTAGTAATTCATACTTAGCTATTAATTCACTGGAATTGAACTGGCAAGCAGGCACACTCTATATTTAATCCACAAACTCCTGAATGTTGAGTATGCCAGCAAATCAAATGTAAATACAAGGTAACATGTAATCTGTAAAAGCTAAGGAAAATTATGAAGTGACATACATTACCATGCGAAATAACTAAACCAAGCACGATGCCTTTCAAATGAAAAGAAATGAGCTCACTGCACTGAATTTAAAAGGTCTAGCAATTTAACAAAGACTCTGTGATGAACCAGAAGGCTTATCTGAAGGGATATTGAAATAACCCACATCAGCAGCCTAGGGTTTCTTTCATTACTTTGTTCACCAACGTTAAAACCCACTGAACTGCAAGTCAGCCACGAAAACTGATTAATGGGGAAATTGAAGGGAAAACAGACCATCTGATTAACAGAATTCCCCTTTTTAAACAAACTCCTTTGGGTTGGAATGAGACTCAGAAATCTTGACTAGCACTGCTGTTGTATTAAATATACCCATCTTGAATCTGGCACCTAATTCTGTGGTAGGCTTCTTCAAAGAGTGTTCAAATATTATTTTTACAGCTTTTTATTAATGGTACAGCAACTCAGTTCTCCATTGCTGAACAGAGAAACTAAAAAAAGTAACCCAGGCACAATAAAGGCTTTAAAAAGAGAATTAAGAAAAATGTAATATGCACTTCAAAAAGCCCACAATCTCACATATTCTGTGATTGTTTCATGCAGTGATGGAAGAGTAGGGTGGTGCAGCTAGTAGGGCAAAGCATGAGACCTGATTGTTTATGTTCTGTACATAACAATTTGCCTGAACACAAATTACTAGTGATTCGTATCTAATTTAATAAAATTAGTGTCACAATAATATGTATGTTTCGAGACTCCTTTCCAAAGGAAGATGAATCAGAATACTACCTAATCTGTGAATTCATACAGATCATAAACACCAAGAGAATCAGAAATGTCACATGTTCATGGTGCACATGCACACTGAAAGGAAAACAGAAGCAGTGAGGGCATTACTAGCAAAACTTAAATAAAAGGCCTTTATTAACACTAAGGGTGTCACTGATTTCTAGGAGGCAGATTTAAGTGTTCTTAAAGCTCTTTGCAAGTCCAGCCTTTAAACCACACGTGCTTTTGCATATGTCAACTGGGATAAGACCATCTATACTTTAAAGTATATTGCAATATCTGGTGCAATCAGGGGCTTCACACAGAATCTTATCTTCTCTAAGTCAGCAAAGAGCTTGTTAATAATTAATAAGACATAACATTTGTGCTCAATAATTCTAATCTGATGGATTCATGAACAGCTTCTTAAGTAATGTCATTATTTATTGTCAAATAAATGTCAAATAAACCAGCTGCATATTTTGTCTATTTTATGCACTGCCACCAGAGAAGAATACAAAAAATTCATGAAATTTGGCATAACTCACTTCATCAGGATAGTTTACCAATCACAGAACTGAATTGTATCAATTATCAACTAACAAACTCAACACGTAAGTAGTGAAGGCAATGTAGTAATGCAAAAGCAACCTAAAGGAGAAAATTATTTTGCAATATAAGCAGAAGACTGTAGCATGCAAAGATACACATCATCCAGAAAACAGTGTTTCCTAACAATGTGTTTCAAAATAGCCCTATGTCTGAGAATAAATTAGAACTTTCTGATTAACTTTGACACATGAAGAGGTTGCAAATGATTCAATCAATTAAAAAATATTTTCATGGAAAAGAGGTGTTTCTCTGCTATTTAACTAATAATTAAGTCAGTGTGATGGTGCACTTCTTAAACACAGGAAGGATCCAGATAGCATAATAACATTCATTTCAGCTACATCATTTCAGTTTGCAGCCAAATCCTGCAAAACTTGCTTGGGATTTGAATAAAAATTCCAGCTAGCACACTAAACAACCTGTTGCTTTCCAATGATAAAATATTTTTACCTCATAAATCAGTGCCCAGGTGTACAGTAGGCAGAGAGATAAAACTGAAAGCTGAATGTTTGCTACCTAGCATTCATGTCAGGGAAAATCTCACTAGCTTGCATTAGGCAGATCTAGAATGCTGGGTGTCTGCACAGTCATCATTCTCGTACCTGTTGCCTGAACACTTAATTTTTCTAAGATTCAGTTGTGTTTAAAGTAGATGGTTTCCCTGCCCCCTTCCCTGAGAATGAATTGTTGCATTTGAACACATGGGAGAAAAATAAACAAACACCCCTCCCTCACAACCTTACACAAAAGATACAAGGCATCTGTTAGAAGAAATTATCTTCTAACTAAGCGCTGCAGTTCAGCCATCCAGCCAGGCAGGGGGCTTCAAGCCTGTTGTACAAAGCAGAGTATACCAAATACATTAACAGATATCTCTGCTATAAAACAGGTTTTACCTGTAAATGTAAACTAAATGCTAAACAACTGCGGATTTTCGATGTAATCAAATTATGCTCTTACTTTTCTTAAAACACATTTTACATTGGATTATTTACATATTGCTTACTATGAAGAATGTTAATATTCCTTCTTACAGTTAATTTATCATGTAAATCTTTTCCTCCTCTTGCATAGTAAGCAGGGAAATATCACTAAGTTGTAAATTCCATTTTTGTTCAATCAGTTTATTACATAAATTATTCAGAACTGCTTTATAACATGGGGACTTCCATTTCCTTTATAAAAATAAGGAGAAAAGACAGTCCTAAACAAAAAAAAAAAGGTAAAAATTAGACATTTGGTGCAACCTTCATTATCCTTTTCAATGAACTGTAGCATGTTCACCAATTTATAATTTCAAGAAAATGTCCTTTATACAATAGATGTTACTCAGAAATTTTTATACACTTAGGATAATAATTAATATTCCTAGTCTCCTAACAACCCTCTCCCCAAAAGAAAAGAGGAAAAAAAATAACATAGCAAGTATTCCCAAGGCACAGTATTTCTTATGGCTTTGAACTCCCAGTTTGCATATTGAACATCAACTGACACCTCCACAGCTGCCTTTTTACAGCATAACATCATCCTTCTCTGGAAGACAGAAGCCACCACCTTGTATACTGCCAAATAATGTATTCTAATCAAAGAATTCCAAACTGTGACACATTTCTTAGTTAGAAAATATTTCGAGTTCCTATTTTGAAAATAACCAAAGACTTGTAGCACTCACATGAAAAACACTTGCTCCTAGGGACAAAGAAAATTTAATACCAAGACCAGGGAAAATTTGTGACCACTTTAGTTTTGTGTTAATATTCACTGGCTGTAGTGTAAAGTCAAATATAAAATTCAATACTATGTTAGCAGCAAATCATTTTTGTTTGGCAATCCACGAAAAATTAGTTGATCATCTCAATTCACTTTCATTAAATAGATATCTACACCATGAAAACAAGAATCACAGGTTTTCTTTTTAAATTTCTTTAAATCAAGTATTTACCACTTAGTGAAAGAAAACAGATATGAGAATTAAGTTATGATGAATTAGAAAGCATTTTTCCAATCATTGATGCAACATTCAGCAGCTACAATTAGTGCAGTTATTTCAATAATGCTCATACTCATTAACTAATATAATATTCTGTGGTGTACACAATGATGTCACTGTGAGTATTAGGTTGACAGTGCTGTACAGCTGGTTTTATTCTCTTCCTATGAAAAATATGATTAAGGATAGCCAGAAAATAAATGTTACATTTAAAAATTAAATATTTTGCTATTTAGAATTCTTCTATATTAACACAAAAGAAATATACACAATGTCACAAGAACTGAACAGTCTTGATGTGGGATGGTATATAAGAATAAACTCGCGAAGCACTTTAAAATACATTCAAAGCACTCACGAGATATATGAGTTTAGTCTTTGGTTTGCATGATTCATGATCAGATAATTTTGGGGGTTTTCTTGTTGAACTTATACCAAAGTTTAATTATTTGTTCACAGTTGCTGATATTGATTACAGGATCCAACTGAGGACACACAGATTTGCATCTTTATGTCTTGCTCTGGAGAAGAGGACTCTTGCAATTTGCATTAAAGGCACTATAAAATAATAAATTTGACAATTCTTAGGCAATGTTTAGGTAAGAGATGAAATAGTAGAGCAAAATCAAGGTAATTTGTTCCAAGAAAACAAATGTCAACAATGCAGGAAACCACTAGGTAAGATACTACAGGAAAGACAACTACATATGCCCTGAAACATGCCTATAACAAAAAAAAGACAAGATACACGGAGAAGAACATATAAGGAATGACATTTTAAAGATAAGACAACAGACAAGATATATCTAAAGGTTTTTTCTAACTCTATTTCCTACTGTTTGACAGAAGTTCTGCTTTTCAACAACAATTCAGCAACACAGAAACTGTTATCCACTGCAGACATACACCTTAAAAATTAAACTCATTTAACTGGTGCATATTCACTCACTTAAGGATCACGTTTATTGGGAGGGGCATCCAGATCCATATCAGAATGCATGGAAGTGTCTGGTGAGCCAAGCAGACATTGAAATTCTGGGGCAAGGAAGCAGAGCAGAAATAATCCATGGGAGACGAGCAACAGAAGGTGTTGGGAATTATTATAAAAGAGAGTTTGGGAACTAGTTATTTTGACCTGTGTAGGTAGGAAGAGGAATGCTCCACTACCAAACTTCGGCCTCCAGGCCCTCTAAGCTAATGCAATGTTTGACTGAGAAAGCAAGAGTACATAGCAAGAGGAGGAAAAAAACGTGACGAGAAAGGGTGAGACTTTGGTAATTAAGAAGTCAGTATACACTCATTACAAAACAGCAATGTTATGCACATCAGTGACTGGAAGTTAACATGCTGCTTGCTGAAGACAAAAGATGGGAGTCAAAAAATCATAAACTCAATCTAAGAACATCAAACAATAAACCTCTTTTCTTTAGATGTTAAGTCTGTTAAGTCAGACTATGTTAAAGTCTGGGTTATTAATCATGAAGCAGATGATGGCTGACAGCAGACGTCAACAGTGCATTTAGAAAGGATTCATCTGACTGAAAACTGAATGTTTTTATCTCCCAAAATAAAAGACCCAGTTGTACACATAAACCAGATTCTCATAGTGTTGTAAGGGAATGAAGCAAATTTAAAGTCTGTATATTTAAATGGGTTTTTTTATACTCTATCGTACTAAAGTAATAATATATGTCCAGCATAAGAATAACAAAAATATGTCTGAACCCTTTTAGTCAACATCACCCAGTCCCTCTTGAGAATATAATAAAAGCTGCCAGCATAATTGCATCAAGAAGTTGGGGTTAGTGATGCATTTTAATAAACTGGTAGCAAAGTATCTACTGAACAAAGTTTTGTTCATGGTACTTTCTGTCCATTCTTGCTCAACTTGCTCAACTACTTTCAATAGTGTAACAAATGATGGAAGAACCTCCAAATATATTATTTGCTCTTTGATCCTTTCTTCAGTAAATGTTATAGCTTTGTTACTGCTTTGTTTTGAGGTGGTACTGATTCTATTCACTTCTTCATCAGGTAAACAACAATTCTCAGCTGCTTTGATAAACTCACTTTATTTTATTTCCACTTTGCTTAAGGATATCTGGAAGAAATAAAAATATCCAATCAATTAATAAAACAGTACATTCCAAATAGCCTTGCAAGTTTAAACAGTATCTCTTCATGTTGCCACCCATAACCACCCTCCATAACTGTAAAGACACCAGCCAAAGACATGAGTAGCAGACAGGCCACAATATAATGACCTAAAACAACAGTCACATATTTGGAAAGCTGAAGAACTAATAGAATGGAAGATTTTTCAGGTAAATAAGCATGTTCATACTGACTTGGAAGTATATCAGCTAGAACATAGAAAAAGTCACCCAAGTTCAAATAAATTACATTTCTCAGAATTCTAATAAAGCTTCATATCATCTTGCAGCCTGAGAAAAACTAACCAAATAAAATAATTTATTCAAGGAATATCAACTAAAGGATATCATTACACAGTTTCAGAGCTGCTTCACAGACCAAAGTATAGCCAGATGCCACATTAATTAACTCATATTGCCAATCATGACAAT
>JBCJKH010059012.1:44216-55178 GCA_039877255.1 Loriculus beryllinus
GTCAGTTTGGGTCAGGTGTCCTGTCCCTGCTTCCTCCCGGCCTACCCTCCTCCCTGGCAGAGCATGAGGCTCACAAATTCCTTGCTCAGACTAAACATTTGAGCAATAACTAAAAGCATTGCTCTTATCAGTTCTGTTCCCAAGCCAAAACTCAAAAACAGTGCTTGCACCAGCTACTAAGAAGGAGAAAAATGACTGCTACTGCTGAACCCAGGACATGTTTAAAAGCTTTTAATGTTTGCCACTTTCGAAGTAGCCAGGGGAGGGAAAAGAAATTAAAAAATCTAGGCTACAAAGAGTATTGGGGCTTCAGATGAATTGTGTGTCTTCAAGAAAAAGCCTAACTAGCTCACAGTCTCTTACAACTTCATACTACATTTCTACTCTAAATTCACTAACATTCCCTAAGAAAGAAGGCACCAGCTGAGTTTAAAAGGCCTTTGCATTGCCCCACTGACTGTTTTGGCTTTAGCTCCTGTGACTAAGTTCAGAGGGGTTTTTGTTTTCGTTCTTTTTTCCCTTCAGCAGTGTGAACTTCAGTGTATTTGGTGCTCAAGACAGATATGAAAAAGGGTGGTGCATTCTTTAAGCTTAGGATTGGAAGGCTCTAGTAAAACCTGTTCTCATTACTGTACTTAGTTTCAATGTTACTGTAAAAGACAGTGTCTTGAGTTGAAAATCGGGAAGTATCTTCAACCATACAGTAATTGTTTTACGACTAGCAGCGTAATTAAAACTGTAAAATCTCTCAAAACCTCTGAATACATAGCCCAGTGAAGATGCATGCTACAGTCAGCATATTTCTGGAGCAGTGATAGTGCTTGTAAGACACTATTCTACCTATAGGTTTGCAAAACTTGGGCTGTGTGTTTGTAACTAAGCTTTTAGCTGCTAACCTGTACCTATGAGTTCTTCTGTAACTTCAGTGTTTGAATTTCAGTATATTTCTTGAACTATCAGGGAGGCTACTTTACTTTCCCCATACCCCATTCAAGAGAGGTCTGGCCTTAACCTCTATATGCTTTCTGTCTTAAATTTAGAGGAATACTATTTTGCTGAGTTGTGTTCCACAATTCTCCACTCCCCAAAAAAATAAGTGGGGTTTTTCCCCTTGTGCTGATTCACATGGTGCACTATGAACAGGCATTCAAGGAATTCTTAAGCTTCTTGTAAAGCTTTCCTAGAACAATTTAAGGTTAAAGCCACCAGTTAATGGGGGTTAACTTTTTTCCCTGGGAAAAATTAGTGCTTAGAACTGTAAAAAGTTCTTTAAAGTTTGTCTAGTCCCGCCCCCCTGCAGTGAGTAAGGACATTTTATAGAATCATAGAATAGTTAGGGTTGGAAAGGACCTTAAGATCATCTAGTTCCAAGGGATACCTCACACTAAACCATGTCACCCAGGGCTCTGTCCAGCCTGGCCAAGAACACTGGCAGGGATGGAGCATTCACAACCTCCCTGGGCAACCCATTCCAGTGCGTCACTACCCTAACAGTAAAGAATTTCTTCCTTATATCCAATCTAAACCTCCCCTGTTTAAGTTTTAACCCATCACCCCTTGTCCTGTCACTACAGTCCCTAATGAAGAGTCCCTCCCCAGCATCCCTGTAGCCCCTCTTCAGACACTGGAAGGCTGCTATGACGTCTCCATGCAACCTTCTCTTCTCCAGGCTGAATAGTCCCATCTTTCTCAGCCTGTCTCCATACGGGAGGTGCTCCAGTCCCCTGACCATCCTCATGGCGTGTGTACTCTATAGAGAACGTTAAAAATCAGACCCTGCACAAAAGCTGGAAATACCCCACAACCAGATACAGAAATTAATAATAATCTACACAGTGTAAACAGACCAAACTACAAGCATTCTGCATTTTCAGAATACAGATTTGAAAGCCAACATCAAATAGCAGTGTGAGTACTTTCCTGTTAAAGGCCACTGCCAGATTGGGTTTTTGTACTTGACAAAAAATGCTGTAGCATTTCTTCACTGGAAAGCTTTTGATTAGAAAGTCTTTTAACATATACATATGCTTTTTCTATCAGAAATACATGTTTTGTTTTCTGATAAAAGCTAAGCTATTGCATAGAAGTCTGCCCAGTGCACTAATAAAAGGTAAATGACTGAACACATCTGCTAATTTAAGTTGGAATAAACCCAGGTAAAGGTAAAATTTTAAGCCATTTTTTGAGACAGAAATGTAATTGTGAAGTTCACAGTGTCCCTTGGTGGCACCCAATTGTTTGAACAACTTTAACTGTCTGCAGTGAAATTTATGAAGAACTGTATGATGCTGCAGGTTTTCTCTCTAATTTTGTAGGGAAACCTGGCCAAGTCCTTTGCTTCTGGCTTCCTGGCTCATAGAGATTGTGGGAATTCACACAGCCAGCCAGCCATATGAATTCTCACAATCTCTATGAGCCAGCCTACATTTGTCACCAGACTGCAGCCCACGTTAGGCGGAACACTATTAACCATTAAACACTCTTTTGCTTGCACAGTTAATACACAGTTTATTCCTGGTGACTCACTGTGCCAAATTAATCCACAGTGTTAAGAAACCAAAAGGAGTCAGTGCAGGAGGTGAAGCTGGCCCACCAGGGTTAGCTAACAGCAAAGGAGAGCAACTCTGCACTTTGAGATGGGGTAGTGATTTTACAAGTGATAGACAGGATGGAGTGGGGTAGAAAAGGTCTCTTTGAAAGAGCCCTTCCTTCATTCCTCTGCCATAAAACTAATCAATCTATCACAGAAAGTCTCTGCCTCTGGCTTGTATAGAAACTCTGAAGATTAAGCTTCTGCCTTTTGGCTGTATCTCTTAAGACCAAATATTTATTGAAATCTTTCCAAGAAGGAACACCTTGTACCCAATTTGTAATTTATAACCTCTCTGGTTTGGGTCACTCCACAGAGGCCTTCACTCATTCACTACTTAAAATAATCTTCTTTTGCCATCTTCTGGTGTGCCTGTCCTGAGATACTGCCTTGGCAGTTCTCGTGCACACTATTCCTAGCCACTAGTACGTGAAGGAACATGTTAGCACCTTTAAACAGAGACACCCTTCTGGTTCCAGTGCATAGGCATTCTCCTCACATGGCTTCTCCTTCAGTCAAGGTTCTGAAAGGAAACCTGTAACTACTGACCTCACCTAACATACTAGCCAGTACAAAACACTCCCCACGTACTGCATGCTGGAACTGCTTTGGCTCCATTAGCACATGTAGTCACACAGAAATAATTATGTGCAAAAGCACTAATAGGCATGAACGCAGTATATTCTTTTTCACTGACTGTCATCAATACCATTTTGATATCATGTAGTATCCAAATGCACCTTTGCATCGACTGCAGTTCTATTTGTTCTTCTGTTCTCCTTTAACATTTGTTCTTACAATATGGAGAACAGTAACTGATTTTTAACTGATAATTCTGCATAGATTTGAAAGGGCTTTTCAGGAATAGAAATGGCTTACTAGAGATGCACTGTACTACCCATTAGGTACATGCAGATTGGATCAGAAGTTCCCTCTAAACATGATTACACTAACACTAACTCTTATCTTTGAAATGCACTGTGCAGAAGGTGCTGGACTGTCACTATCAAGAAATGAAAGCACAGATGAAGCATCAATAAAGCACACCATATAAAAGAAATGGGCACACTGGTGTTTCAGGAAGCTGTCTTCTAGGTCTTAACTCCTAGACCTCTACAAAATCATTTTCCTTGGTAACTAGTTTTTTTTTGTGAAGCAAGAGAAGTGGTTAGAAAAGAAATCTCACAGTATATTAAATACACACACTGGCAAAGAAGGAAACTTAAATTTACCTTTTTATTAGTATGTAAAATCCATACCTTTGCTCCTAGGTACCACCCCTATATCAACCCCCTGAAAAATCAAAACGTACACAGCCAGCAATGCAGTGCATTTATGCACCATGAGAAAAATTGTGTGCACATGGAATGAAAGAAATAACCTTTAAAAGAAGCCACAGCTGATGGAAGTATTATAGAAATAATAGAAGATCATTATCTTTCTGCTCAACTGTTTGAAGCTAACAAAAGTGTAACAATATAACTGATTTTTCTAATATTATAAATTTGTTATGAAAAATCTATATGGGAAATACAGTATTTTCTCTTGTCTCTGTCGTTTGGGATCTTTTTCATCATAACAAAACAGAAATAGTAAAGTCTTCCTTAAGAGGTTGCATTCCATCCAAGGACTGCAAGGAGTGAACTGCCAGACTACTATGGACACCTCCCTTTAACTTAAAGGGCAAGGAAAGTCCTGTTGTTCGGCTTGTTGCTGGGTTTTGTTTGTTTTTTCTCCTTCAAGTGAAAATCTAAATGCACTCGTGAGCCATAGCTAATGAAACAATTATTTATCAGCTCAGACCCCAGACTTACTCTACTCAATTTGAGAACTCGTTTCTTGGACACAGTGCCTAACTTTAAGCACATTGGAAGACTTGGTTAATCCCAGGGAAACACAAGTGCTGAAAGCTAGCAGAATGGCTGAGTGCTTGGCTGACTAAAGCACACACAGAATAATGCAAAAAAAACTAATATCCAAGAATTCAGTTCTTGCACGCAAACAGTCTCATCAATCTTAATGGGAAAGCAGAACTTCACAACAGCTGCAGAATCAAATATTTTTGGCAATGTGATAAGACTATTAAAACATAAGCAGACTCCAATCCCCTTACCAAAATACTGTGACCTTCCCCATCTTCCTTTTCTCAGCCAACTATTACCAAGGCTGAATTTGTTCTCTTGACAGGGTGTAACCCCAGCCTTGCCTTGCTGTTGGTACTGGGGTTTCTCCCCCCATCCCTTTCCCTTTTCTTCTGTCTTAACATCTGGGTAACATTTGGTGCACAGACAAATCATAGTGGTGTGGTGTATGTAAACAGAGACAAACACACACGATCA
The DNA here is from genome assembly GCA_039877255.1 of Loriculus beryllinus. Lineage (NCBI taxonomy): Eukaryota > Metazoa > Chordata > Aves > Psittaciformes > Psittacidae > Loriculus > Loriculus beryllinus. The sequence continues at coordinate 49,146 of JBCJKH010059012.1, forward strand.
TTACCATTAGTAAATCCTGTTCAAATACTAGGAAAAAAGCAAAAAGAGTCATGTGCACTTCACTTGAATAAGGATACTTTAACATTGTAATGTCATAGAGAGTGACAGAGAATACAAAATTAACAGAGTGCAATAAATTCCTTTAAGGCTTGTAGCTATATCACAAGCATAGAGACAGCAGGAAGATGCTGTGAGAGTAGCTATTTAATTTTGTTGGCAGCTGTTCTGCTGGCATTTGCCAGCTGCTGGCATGTTTGTCCCCTTCATTTTAACCAAGCAAAAAGCTAGTGCCTGTTTATCTCTAACATGATAAGACTCTAATTACCTGCAGTACCTTTACAGCACCAGCTTTTAATTAGTCATGTTTCTCCAAACAGTCAGATTTTGTGCTGAAAGTTTTCTGGTTTTTAGTTAGCCTTTTATAACTTCACATTATTTGCTCTCTAAGGCTGAGCTGAGGCCTTTCTGAAGAGCTGTGTGTTCGCATATACGACTAGTGGGAATCAAACTACAGAAGAAACAATAAACATCCAACCTTAGGCCATGGTACTTGCTACAGAAACAGCCCTTTCTGAACACTAGAAACCCTGAATCCTTGGCTTTAAGGGAAAAGGCACTGACTGAAGGACTGATCAATCCATATATCCAAGCAATGCAACTAATCCTGCTCATCTCTGGAAAATCATCCTGGAATGAATACTCACAGACTGCAAAATATCACTATAACACAGGATCTTCTCCACAAATAATTCCAAACAAAGACCACTGACTCATGGCATTGGGAATCAGTGGGCAAATAATCCCCTGAAGGAACAAAAACAGTAAATAATGTGATTTGCAATTTTTGCAGTATTTCATAATCTCTTGAAAAAGCAAAGTTTTTGATGTCATTGAAAAAAAATGAAACCCTCTGGTTTTCCTCTGCTGAGATGTGTTTCAACATAAACAGATGTGCTCTTGCTCATTAAATCAACCTGGCACAAGTCTATCCCAGCAAGCTCCATAGGAAAGGCACACCTTTATTCTCTTCCAGCTCTGTGGGTTTTGAAGCACATCCTGTTGCTCTGTGGAGCCACCTCTGTTGCCTTAGCCCAGTCAAGGACTCTGAGCTGCCCAATGAACCAGTTTCCAAAAACCTACCCTCCTTTGTGCACCTTACATAGTTGCCTTGTGGCCTCATTTTATTTCAGTGTAAATTCAGACCATAATCAAACAGGTGAAAGAAGGTACTTTGGAAGACAGAAGCAGATAATAAAGTGAGTAGTAAGAGGTTTATAGAAAGTAAGAACAGGAGGTAGACAAAGAAAAGGAGTTTCAAAAACCTAATATAGAGAAGAGAAGGAAAGCCAACATAGATCCAAACTGAGTATGGTTAGTAAGGCAACCAGTCTGGGCTCTGTGAAGTACTTCTATTCCTGTTTTCCCACAAAACAATTCTGAATCAGTTTATCCACTTCTGTGGGTACTCTACCTCAGTCAAACTGAAAGAACTGGTTTCTTCCTTAAGAGAGATGGGTACTGACTGGCCTTGAGGATCTGCCTGCATTGCCAGACACAACCAACCCAAAATTGCCAGCATATAAACCAAACTACGGAAGGGATGCAGAAGCTTACAAGACACTGCACTAGGGTTTGAGAAGAGTAGTTGGAGGTGCAAATGAATGAAAACAGAACTTGAGACCACACCACAGCAGGAGGAAACTGAGGACCACAGAAGTTTTCTGTGAAACAAGCTCCAGGAAGCAATTTCTTTGTAGGACTCCATCTACCAATCCCGAGTAGGATGAGTAGGACCCTTGAGAATTAGGATGTGCAATTCAAATGGGAAAGACACACTGCAATGTTTTTTGTTTAAAGGTTTTTTTATCAGTCATCTTATATGTATCCTGGAAGCCACTATCACCACCAAAGGATGGGCACATTAATCCTATCTCTGTTTAACTGCAGCACTAGGCAGTCAGGATGCAAAGCACCCTGCCTGTTATCAAGGACTCCTTTCAGAAGGCACTGAAAGCACATTCTGGCAACAGCAGTTAGAAAATCCCTGCTTATGAGCAGAAACACAAAGTGATACATGTAAATACATGTCTTTCATAAACAGAACCATGGAAAAAAGCAGTGGTATGTGATCTATCAACTCATTTGCAGGTATCACAGCTCCTTGGTTTTTGATATTTTGTTTTTGTAACCTTCACCTAAATTTACCACAGGATGAAGAATTAGCATCTGTTTAGATGGCATTTTCTCCTAAGGAACTAGAAAAGGTAATTTAAATACTTAAGTCCAAGCTATCTTCTAAATTCACAAACATAGGACATTTTTTTGTGACAAGTAACACATTATGACCTCAAAAAACAGCATTGAAAGTATTTTGGGATATTTCAGGACTAGTCTAAATTACTTCTTTCTGGAATAAAGCTGAAAACTATAACAGATTATCCCAGTCTAGTAATTTATTACATCACGGCTATAGCTTCTTCCAAAGCACAATACATCCATGCCATTTTTGAAAACAAATTCACCATTTGTTTCATTCTCTCTCTCTGTCATATGCAGCAAACTAGAACATCAAAACTACCCACACAAATTGTGAGAGGAGATAATCCCATTCTCACAGCAGACCTTTTAGTAAAAAAAAAAACCAACCTAAACAACCCTCTAGATCTTTATTCCTGCAGAAAATATCTTACTGCTGTACCTTGAACCCAGTGACACTGATGAGATTTCTATGATAACAAATGGATGAAACTAGTCCTATCCTGAGCCTGTGGGGATTTGGAGATGATGACTTCTTTTTGCAGTTCTCCAATTATAATTTGAAAGACAGGATCTTCCATGTTTCCTACCAATTCCAGGCAGCAATTCTGAGCAACAACACTAATCTAAATTAGATTTTTACTGTTTTGGGGTTTAATAGTTTTTAAAGTACACTGCTACATTTATTCGCAGTCAAATTACTGTTAAACTCTTGCTAACTCCAGTGACAGTATAAGAGTACTTTGCAGTTCTGTATGTGGTGAAAGACTTAGATTATACATACCTCTGAAAAGAAAACAGACAGGATGACTAGGCTGATCCAGTGAATTACTCCTGCAAACTGCGAAGCACTTGAAACTGCAATTAACACAATACAATGAAGCGTCATTACAGCAGCAGAATGCAACATGCCTTTACTATAACCAGTAATGCTATGACTTACATACGGATGTATAACTAAATCCTGTATACCTGAGCCAGAATTCTGTAAGGAAACAGAACGCTATACTCTCTCCACGTTATTCTTCTTATTAATTCTTTGACAATTCAGCTCAGAATATCAGTAATTGTTTGGAACTGGTGATTAAAAACTACTACTTAAACTGGGCTTAAAAAAATACATTCCCATTATCTAAATATATAACCTAGGTAGGTAGACTTTTGTACAGGTCTCCTGTTGTGACATGAACAGCCAGGACTAGCTCAGGACCCCATTTCTCTTGGAGTCAAGTTTGACTCTAAGAAAACCCTAGGGAGAGAAGCAACAGAAAGAATCAATATAATTGTTAACTGCTAATAAGATCAAATCTTAACATACTAATTTTAAGGAGTTTGTGAAACACCAGCAATTCTAATTTGTACAACAAATAAAATGTGACTGTTTTTGTACAGTGTTTTTCAGGCAAGGTGGCTGTCATATGGACAGGTTTGTCTTCAAGCAAGTTTTCATGAGGACACTCAAGGAAGTTACAGTAAATGAACTAATAATTCCAGTTAAAGTAGTCAGTTGAGCCACACAATTTCTTCGTAAGCACTCTTCTTCAGAATGACAGTGACAAAATCACTTATGTTCACTTAATTTCAAACTCCTCCACGAAAAGAGGTCTATAAGGGGTAAGTGGAAATGGTAATTTATGAAACTCTGGATTCTACACACTAACTTCCCATATCAGTACTCTTCATGCATGCAAACTGTTGAAGTAGTTGGTCCACTTTTATAGTGAAATGACTGAACAAAAGACCTTTCAGGAACCAACTGGGAGGAACACTCATGAAAACATATCTGAATTCATTAAAAGTATGATCTTACAGAGTACTAAAGCCTTGACAGACACTCACTGGCACTAAATCAGGCTTTTATTTGGTTCAATTTAGCTTGTAGGTAAATTGAAATAAACTCAGACAAATGACTCTGCTGCAAGACTGCCTAAGAAGCTCTATGATATGGGTTATCTGCATGGGCTCAAATGAGTCGCTTGAGAAGTGGAGGATTCCTTAATAAGTAAGTTTAACAGAATTTCTGTGACCAAAGTTCTCTTCCTTGCTGACAGAGCAAAGCTGAGAGGGTCCAGTATCAGAACTGCTGGCAATTCCTACTCTGAAGGTCACATGCTCTCAAGATTGAAATAAGAGAATGCAGAGGAGACATTCTCTCCTTACTTCAGGGTGCTTGTGAGCCTACCACCCCTGCAACAGGCAGGTTAAAATAGCCTGTGCAGTCCTGCAGTTTTCAAAGCAAAGTTTAAGGCAATCAGTGACTGCATGCATAGAGACAAAAGACTGGCAGAATTAACTAAGTCTCAAGAACATATAGGGTGTGCACTAAATAAAGCACTTATTTAAAAACTAAACGTGTTTAAAATGGGAAGAGGGGGAAGGGATAAAGTAAGAAACCAGGATACAAAGAAAACTGGTCTGCCACAGCTGAAGCTCACCTGGGGCTTCACAAGAGAGGGTTTGCTGTGGTTCAGCAGAGGAGCTACCTAAAGATGAAACAAATGTGCAAAATTTATTCCCAAGACACTGTCTTTATAGGGTGGCCTAAAGAACAAGAAATGGAAACCATTCACAAAGGCTTTTAAAATCAGCTCTCGACTGACATACAAGGCTCCAGCTGCCCCTTTGTGGACAAAAGACGACACAGCAACCACGAATTTGCACAGAAGCTCTTGTCTCTGATGCTGCAGTAACTGCAGCAGAGTCCTGGATGCGCTGCCAGACAGCATGCAGTTAACATTGCCAGTAAGGCAGTAAATCTGAAAATGCCTTCCAAGCAAGAGGCTTCTGTACAAGAGCTGAATCACCAACCCATGCACTGACCCTGAATATCTGCCTCTTCCAAAACACTCCCTTCCAAATATGCAGTCAAAAGATATAAAAACAAGTCTTCTCCTAGAGGTGCTCATCCCTGCTCTGCAGTGGTTAGGATACATCACTGGGATTCAATCTGAGACAAAGCACATAAGCTGTTCAGCTTCTACTTTCATATGGGACAGAATTTCACACTTGTTGAACTTGTAGCTTCTCCCCCTTAACCCACCCACCCCGAAAAAGAAATATATAAAAATTGTAGCTAAAAAACAAAAGGTTGTGCTTAATTTCACATTTTAATTGTCTGGTGCTATGGGGAAGAAGTGGTTGCAAATCCAGAAGCTTTTTAGTCTTGAAGAAGATGATTCAGTATAAAATGCAGAGTAGAGCCAACCTCAGTCTTCCTCCTCACCCTTTCCCTTGCCTTCCCATCTCTTCAAAGTGGATATCCAGGAGGGGAGGGATGAAGAGTACAGCCTGACAAATCCTGAGTGGCTGTTACAGAAGCTTGCACTATCAGCACTTGCTTTCAGTGGATGTTGTTCTTGATGATGATTTGCTGGGAGATGCTCCCTACATGGTTTGGGCAAGCCCTGAACCCACTCCCACTGAGGCACTGCTGCACCACAATGTGCATCTTCTTTGTACAGCTTTGCCTGTAACCAGACAGGGCTTCAATCCAGCAACCAAATGAACAGGAGCAGAGCCTTTCAGCTTCACAGTTTTCAGGAAAACCTGAAGCTGATGGCAGAATGATTTTCTAAGTTGCTTTCCCTGAAACTACTGAAGATGAGGAAGGGGGAGCATGGTTTGTATTTCTGACAGCCAGGGTTGGAATGTGCCAGAACCCTTTTTTTCTGAGATGAGGTGCAAGTGACTTAATACACATCTGTTTCCGCATTTGCAGAACATCACACAGTATTGAGACCTTATTTTGTTAATGCATGTGAAGAGCTTTGAAGATAG
>JBCJKH010059013.1:2039-12841 GCA_039877255.1 Loriculus beryllinus
ACATTCAGCTTGCTTCCAGAGCCAGCTATAAGCTCAGCAGTTAAGGTTTTGAACTGAATGATGATCTACCCATGACCTGGTCTGACTTCTCTGGGAAAGGCATGGCTGGCCAGGGCCACAGCAGGGTCATGGCTACCAGTTACAAGGGAACCCTGGCTGCTGAACAGCTTAACCGCAGGGGCAAGGGCAGAGACAATCAACAGTGGCAGAGCATGCTGCAACATTCAACACTTGCAAAAGCTGTCAGAATAAAGTATGAGTGGCACACAATCACTGCATCAGCGCTAGCTATAAAACCTCCAAACAATAAAACTTAGAGAAAAAGTGCTCTAAAGATGGGACAGGCAGTTAAGATCAGATGAGACAGATTTATGTAAATCAATTATCTGTGAAGATATTACAAATTAAAGCAGTCCAGGATTAGGAGTTAATGTTGTCAACCTACCTTCTGCTCAGGTATCTGTCCTGCTAACATTTTCTACATCTGGACCAACATCTTCAATTTTCATTATATTCAGTGGATAAAGAGAACTTCCAGAATGTGATTCACCTCACCAAGTCCAGACATCTGCTTTAGGGTGAAATTAATTGTGCCCTAATATACCCTTAATACGAAGCAAACAGTGCTTAATTCAGGTGTGGACATTTTAGCTGTACATCCAGGTGTGCAGTCAGGTAAGCCTAATTTTCATCATCCAAGAGACAACAGAACTGACTGTTTTAAAAGCACTTTCTGACATGAAATTTCCCATGTACTTTATTTAAAGCAATGGGTAGAGCTACAGAGCTAACTCAAAGCCATTTAGTAAGAGGCTCTTAAGACAAAACCAGACATTTATAAAATGTTGTAGGGTTCTTCTAACCTTTCTGAAGCAAATCTCAAGCCTCCCTTCTTTTCTAAATTGATCTCTACCACTTGGAGCCTATCACAGCTAAGGCCTGTTCCTGTTTCCTTTGAGGAATTTATACCAAAGTGATTAAAACTGAAGATCTGTTGAAGGGCTCTAAAATTCCACATGAAGCTCAGATTTTACTTCAGAAGTACTGCCAAGCAAATTAGCATTAATTAGAGACAAGCTGAATGACCAATAAAATATTAGGGTGATAGAATCATCTGGAACCGTAAGACTAAACATGATCAAAGGAAAACAAGTTGCTCCGTCACATAATCTAATGGCCCTTGCACAAGAGCCTTCTGACACAAACGACTCAGAGGAATGTCATATTCTTGGAGAGCTTCTGATGCAGAAATGAAGGATGTAGGAGACTGGAGAAAAAACAAGCAGAGGAGAAAGGGCAGGGTGCCGGGGTTGTATGCTGTCAAAGAGACCGAGCTGATGGCAGACCAGAACTGCAAAAAGAGATTAAGGAGGAATAAAACTGTCATTTTGCTGTCCCTCTTTCCTCCTTCCTTGTTGTAGCAGCAATACCAAGCCAGCTCCCAAGGGACCTGCTGAGTATCAAGGAAAAATGTACATTGATAAATAGAAGCAGCAGTGATGCCTAGCCCCCAGGAGAGCTATGCCTTGTTGGTATGTCATTTAACACATGGAGTTTCAGGTCCTATGCTCTCCCGTATTGTGCAAACCCTTCCTCCCTGGGGAGGTACCTGCAAGCCCTTGTGTCCTTGTATGAGCTACAGTACTGGGATGGGAAGGTAGGAGAGGAGAGGACAGACCTTGCTGTCTCTTGCTGTACAGGAAATGCCAAGACAATCTTTTCCACCAATGCAGACACTTCCAAAGGGAAAAAAGAATTCGTAATAGTGCAACTCAGGGAGAAAACACACCAGACTAGTGCAGTACAGATGTATGCAGATCCCCCAAAACCCAATATCACACCCCCTCATTCCCATCCTACACTCCAAACACACACCAAAGCGCTAAAGATGGTTAACTGCAGCATGACACACACACAGCAGCAGAAAGACCAGCACTAGGACCTACACAAGCCCCACATACTGAGCAAAGGACAAAATGCATCTCTCCTTTTCATTCTCCTTTGATTGGGGGGGCGGGGGCACCACCAACCAAAAAGAAACCTAAACCAACGAACCAACCAAGCAACAGCAAATAATGCTGGTATCTAATCACTGTTAGTTTTAAATACAAATTCTGAAGTAAAGCTTTAATGATGAATATTAAATTCACTTTGTGGGAAAGAAAAGGTGCAGTATTTTAGGCTAAGTTAAGGCATTAACATTTCAGCCTGACAGCAGCCGCAAACACTTTTGATAGTCAGTGTCTGCAACCCCAGCAGGAGGACCGGCTTTGGTTACATACAGCTACACACACTCTTGGAAGAGACAGGTACTTCTGAACATCTTCTTGCTGTTGTCAGTACAGAAGCAAGTGCTGCGTGAAGCAGTCCTTCCTTATTTTGCACTACTTACTTTATTCAATGAATTCAGAAGCTGGCTGAGTCTATATATAGAGGCAGACCATGACCATCCCTCTCCTTGTTTGGACAGTTCGGGCAGCTTCAAAAACCAAGCAAACACCAATTCCCACTTCTGTGGAAACAGATCTTGTGACATTGCCCAGCATAAGGCACAAATATCTTGACAAGGTTCAGACTGATCTTCAAGCTTATCAACCCCCTTGCATGCACTGACAGATCAGTTAGTGTACTAAAAATATTAGAGCAGGCAAGAACGTGATGGAGGATATCTTCCTGATGCAGAAGATTAATTCATCATTCATGTCTAAAGGTTTCTACTGCATTTTTAATAGTGCACATATGGATTGCACCTAGTGATCTATAGAACTTCCTTTCTGGATATGGGTCTATGCTGGATAACAGTCCCCAAACAGTAATTGCAAGAGGCCCGAGACCTTCAAATATCCCTATGCAGAAAGAACAGTTAGGGCTCTGATGTACGTACTCCAGTAAATCTTTCAGTGGCGTTTTAAAACACAACTGTGCTCCACAGCTCTGCTGGAGATTCCTGCCTCCAGAGCAGGATCCGCAAGGCAGAAAGCCTGCCCGCACCTTCGCTGCTGCACCACACAGCCTGGAATCTCAGCTCCAGCGGCTGCAGCGGAGGCACATATTCCCTGCTGGTTTCACTATAGTGGGAAAATCGCCAGTGCGAGGGCAGGGGGCACCGCTCAGGAAAAAAACAACCAGCCTTTGAGACTCCCAGAGCTGATGTCAGATCAGGCGTGAGCTGCACCAGCACACCGTGCCTGCACACTGTGCCGCTGCAGGCCAGAGGTGATGTGCCCCGGTGCAGGCATAATGAAACGCAGAGCCTCACCTTTTTGCATTATGCTCAATTAACCAAAGCAACTGCGTTCAGGGAAGTCACAGTGAATTTCATAAAGACAGATAATGTTGCTCCGGGCCTTCTAAAAATACACTCCCAGCATTAGCTTTCTACCAATCCTGTGCTGCTCGAAGCCTGTCAACAGATAACAGCAGCAATGTCCATGTATTTGCATTCAGTTGCGGGGACTGGAAAAACAGCTATAAAGGGAGAGACTTAACTCGAAGACCCCTGCATCAGCAACAGCTACAACAAGGCTAGAGAAGCAGAGAGAGCAAACAGGAGCATTCACCCCAATTAATTCCAGAATCTGGGACAGACCCGGCACTCGTGCCCAGCACTGCCACTGCAGACTGCTTTGTGTGCTGCTGCAGCATCGCTGCCTTACACCCACAAACTCCACTGCAGCTGCCTGTTGAGCTGGAAATGTGATACACTGAAAAGGTTGCTGACAGCCAGAGGCTTGTCTATAAAATATCCTGTAATAAATTACATTACAGACTGGGGAAAAGGATTCAGAAGACAGAGAATTAAAACATAACCTTATGAGTGCTAAATGAGACCAATTAAAAGAGATTTGCTACAAGAGCTGAGGGATTTTGACCTGAGCTGTAATCAGGGATGGATACGCATTCCTTTAAAAGAGGAATATGAGAGATCATGTGTAAACAACTGCCAATTAAACCCAAACGGTATCTTATCTATGCAGCTCTGCTCAGAGAATCACCACATATTTCAGATATACCACAGAGAGATCTGAGATAGGCATTTAAAGCTCTGAAACAAGGCTCAGTGATGAGATAGGCTGTTGTTCAGGACACATCCAAGCCTCAGCTGCTCCTGGGTATCAGCAACCCCACCACCACCTCTTTTTCTTCTATTAAGAAGTGATAGAATTCTAAATGCTAATAGAGAACTAGGCTCAGGCTTTTTTTACCAGGTCACCTATGTGAATTCTGATCAGACTGAAGGGTAGGCATCACAACAGTAAAACATGCCTACACAAACCCAAGCAGCACACAGCATCATCACTGCATTACTAGATCCTGCTGAAAAACATGCAGCGTGCGAGTGCACATGGTCATGTCCTGATAAACACTCACAGGTATTACTGCACACCTCAAAACAGCGATTCTTAATTGCTCAGCATCACAACCCCATTTTGCTGTCAGATGCCCCACAACCCCTCTCTCCTCATGGTTAACAATACCAGAGGGCAGGACTGCCCCCGCTCTCTGCTCTGACACCAGCTCAGAACCCAGACCCAAGAGCAAGAGTCATTTCTGTGACTGGAGCAAAGAATCTGACATGGACAGATGCACCACTACTTCTGCTCTGGGTCCTCGCTCCGCAGCTCATTTTCAGAGAGCTCCTGCTCTTCTGAGATTTACACTATTTACTAGTTCAAAATCATACATACATACAAATGGGCTGAAAAGCACTGAAACAGAGGAAGAAAAGACATATTAGGAAATCATATTCGAGAAGCAGCAGTAAGAAAAACAGTACCATGGACTTCGGGAAGAGCAAAAATTAAATGGGAAGAACAAACAAAAAGAGGAATTTGAAAGGAGGAAGAACATTTTAAGAACGCCACAAGCATACAAGACAATGACCCTAAGAGATATGTACTTGTTCACAGCTGCTGACAGTGGAAAAGTTTTAGAACATTTCATGCTGGTTGCCAGATTCGAGCACAGAGTTTTTCCACTGGCTCAAATCTGGTCTAGCGGAGTCAGGCTGCTCTTGGAACCAGCAAAAGCTCTTCACACAGCGCAATCCCTTTTGTGTGGTGTGAAGTACAAACAAAACAGCCTTTCTAGATCCAATCTGCCAGGAGTTCCATCTGTAGTCTCAGTGCCATGAAAACAGCTGCCTTGAGAAACCTAGTGCAGAAACACCACCAGCCCCACTGTGGACAGAGCACCCGGGTGTCTCTGCACAGCAGTCCTATGCTCAGCTCTGTGATTGCTTACCGGTGCAGACACAGAGCAACGTGCCATGTGGGCAACGTGAGCAAGTGTGGGCACCCACATAAACTCTTGGGGCTAATGCTGAGACTGGAATTATTTCTGGCTCTCGGGGTGGTTTTGCACACAAGCTGCATCGGCACTACCCAGATTCCTTCATCATGCAAACCTTCCCAGCCCAATTAACAAACATAACTGAACTGAATGCACGTACCCTGAAAAATTCATCAGAGGTTTCTAGTCTACCTCTTTGCCACAAAGGGCAAGGTTACGCTTCCTAACGAGAAATGCACACACAATTAATAACTGGGAATGCTTCTCTAGCAAGACTGGTCACAGAGAATCACAGTGTGGAATAGTGCAACTTCTGGTTACATTCAGATACATGGTATCTTCCCACTTCTCATTTGGGCACAAGGGAATTTATTCACTCTTGCATAACCAAACAGGGGTGTATTTATCACTTTACCACTGCATATGCGTTTTAATGACTAAAGAACGGGAAACACTAGAAGAATGACTCCTCAGTTCCATCAGCTCTTCCTCAGTTCCATCAGCTTTTCCTATCTAACATCATATTTGTTGCACCTTCACACTACCACAGCGGTACCCGCCGCCGGCCTCCCGTGACCACAACCCGCCGCACAAGTGCGTGCGGCACACGCAGTCCAGCTGCAGCCGCGTGCCGGGATACGCGCATCCCCTGCCCCGGTCCACACCGACCCGCTCGGTCAGTGGCGACCGACGCCGCGCCAAGCCGTTCGCAACACACCGCCGGGGGGAAACAAAGGCGGAGGGCGGCCCGGCAGGGGACCGTGCGGACAGGTTAAGTGCGGGCTCCGACGGCCAGGAGCCACATCAGCTGCCGCGGGGAAGGAGTCGCTGCCCCGGGCCGCGTGTCGGCTGCTCGGCGCCCGCGAACCGCAGCGGGGCACGGCGGCGACACCTCCTGCCCCGGGCGCCGCCGCCAAACGGGGCCGCCGAGGAGGGACACGGGCGCGCAGCGGCGTCGGCTCCCGGCGAGGCCGAGCCCCTCTGGCCGCACAGGTGGCTGCCGGGCGGGGGACGCGGCGCCTCAGGAGCGGGGCACAGCGCCCTCCCCGCCGCCCGCCCCAGCCCGCCCCCCCAGCGGCGGCTGCGGCCGCTCTCCTCCCGCGGCCCGGAGCGGGGCCCCGCGGAGCGCGCTCCGCCCGGGACGGCCGGCACACAACTTCCCCTGCCCCGCAAGAGCCGCTCGCCCTCTCCCGCCGCCCCCCGAACCGAGCCGAGCCGGGCCGGGCCGGGCCGGGCCGCGCCACCGCCACCACCCCGCTGCCCTCCTCCTCCTCCCGCACCTCACCTGCCGCAGGGAGGCCCCGCCGGACGGGTGGCTGGGCGGGGCACGGCTCCCGGAGGGCACGCGTCCCCCAGCGCCGAGGGCAGCTCTCAGGCCGGCCGCGGCCCGCCGGCTCCCGGCCGCTGGGCGTCCCTCCGGCCGCTGGGGGAGCCCCCGCCGCGCCGCTCCGCCGCCATCTTCCGCGCGGAGGAGGGGCGGCAGGCCCCGCCCTCCGCCGGGCCGGGCCGGTGCGGCTGGAGCGGGACCCCGCGGGACGGCCTGAGGGGAGGGGGCCGGGAACGGGGTGCTCTGGGCCTCGGCGCTCCTGAGGCGGGTTGCGGTTGCGGTTGTGCAGCGGTTGGGGTACGGGACGCTAGGCATCAGGGCACGGTGCAGCCGCCGCGGTCCGTCCCGGCGGCGCGGAAGGCGTGGGATGCCCGGCAGGGCGGGCGGCAGGGATTGACACGGCTGTAACATGCCCCGCGGCAGGAAAACAAACACACGCACGGTGCAATTTCCTACTTGGAACGCTGGAGAAAATTGTAGTAGGAAGCCAGAATGGGATGTGGAGCCACATCACAGGGACATCTGTGCCCAGCGCAGGATGGAGAAGTGAACGAGAGCCTGGGAGTGCCTGAAACCATGCTCCTGCTTCTCAATCTGCTGCACAGAGAGCACCCACACTGCTGCCGAGGGGCAAAACTTCGTGACACGCTAGCAAGAGTAGGGCCTGGATAGTCACAAACAGCAGAACTGGCTGGGGGTGGAAGAGGAGCAAGCCAAGGGAAAGCAGGTGCTCAGGGAACAAGGCCTCACCCTGGCACTGCGCCGCTTCCCATGCGGCAGTCCGGCACTCTGGCACGCTCCCAAGAAACCCACACAAAAGCAATGCGAGATGAAAGTTTACTGTATATGAACCTGATCCTGTATTGAAAAGTCAAAAAAGCTTGAAAGTCACTGCTTTTGGATGCATCTATGGAAGTCTTTTCAAATTCAGGTAGTTGGTTTGTACCTGAAGCTGCTGCAAACCTGTTCACAGGTGTATCAAATAGCCAAAGTAAAACAGGCAAAGCAATGTGCAATCAGATCTCTGTGCGGTTCAAAAGCCTGCTCTGCTTCTGGCCAACAGCATCCCCACATCAACAGAGGGTGATGAGGCAGCTGCTCCCACCACCTGCAACCAAGGCTACCGTCCTGTCACACCGGCTGCACACACTGCCAAATACCCAGCAGCACGTACTGCGTCTCTGTGCAGTGAACCCAAACACATGCCGCGGTGCTTACCTCACACTAACGTTGACCCCAGCACACAGCCAGCCTGAAGCATGGCAGCAGCAGGTGATACTCAATCCACCACAGACTTAGCACTTTCCAAAAGAGCTGAGCAAATCTGAGCCAATGCGGGGAATCTGGGGCAGTTCAGCACTTCGTGTCATGTGCTTGTACACACGTACACATGTACACAAGTGTTTATGATGCACTACTATGTTCTCTGAAACTGGATTTATTGTTTCAAACCACAGTTTGATATTTTGGCATAAAGCTTTTCTCATAGTTCTCCCTCTGTCTCCCAGTCCAACCAATCTCAGTTACACTGAGGGATGGAAATAATGGACAGGAGTATACATTGTACACTATAGTACACCACACAGGTACAGCAGTATTGGCTCGAAATTCCATTGAAATCTGCAGTGACAGAAACCACCCTGAGACATGCCCCATCTCTCCAAACCCCTCCTTACTCCTCAAACCATCAGAGAAGAATTCACCTGCCTTCCTTGTCATTTCACCACATCCCAATTTTGATCCTTGTATTGTCATTGTCTTTCCGGCTACCCTGTATGTTGTTTCCTCTACTCACTTGCAAGACTGCCTGAAATCCATCTCGCATCTCCACTCTCTTCACAAACACCAGCTTCCTTGTACTCCAAACCACTCCAAGTGCTTGGCTTTATTGCTACCACCTTCCAGGCTATCATATTGCTCTGTGCCTCTATGTCTTAGCACATGCTATCACTGCTAACATTGCATTTCTCTGAAGCAACTCCTTCTCCTTCTTAAGGTTACGTAAAAAAACAAACAAACAAGCAATCTTTCCCTGAATATTCAGGAAAAAACTAGGTTTTAATGAATGTTTCTATTTGCCTGCTTCTATTGAAGTTTTCATGGGGCAGGAAGCCTGTTTCTTTCAAAAGGGAAGGTTGAAGCATAATGCTGTATGAAAAAGCTCAATGAAGTATTCCTAATAGGTATAGAAGATACTAACTGAATTATAACAGATTCAAATGTGTTCAAACCTGCTGACTCCTGATGTTGACAACAATTTCAGCATTAATACTATTTAGAATGCACAAAGCTGAAATCTATTTGCAATTCTTAAAAACATTTAAGACAATCTATCTCAAAATTTGGGTCTTTTTTTTTTTTTTTTAATACAGAAAAAATCTGTTAAACCCAAAGCAATGAATTTAAATGACACCCGAGAGTAGACTTATCCTTCTCCAAGTACTTATTTTTTCCCCCAGTTTATTTTTAGCTTCTAAACATATAGTAAGAAACAAATAATTGCTTTCTGGAACAGGAACAACCACACAGCAGTAGCACTGCTATAACTACTGATAAACCCTATAGGATGTTCCAATGTAAACGAGGCCTCTGAAACACAGCCTTGATGCCATTTTTGCAGGCTCTTCTCTGTTGGTATGAGCACTACACTTTTCCACAGAAACATGGGAAAATAAATCATGACAAGACAGTATTTTATCTCAACAATGGGCCAAATCCCAGCTCTGACAATATGCAGTTGTATGATGCACTAATGAAAAGGTTTTCTATGAATAAATGTAATCCTGCCCATCCATTCATAGATAATTATGGTGAGTAAAATTATGTAAATTGTCACTGATTAGAGATAAGAACTTTTCCTTCTCTCCCCGTTCACCTGTTCTTGAGAAGACCCCACTGTGGCACAAGGAACTTTCAGACTAAGGTTTTATTTACTTAGTTATCCTTTACTGTGCCCCTGGTTGCCTTAAAACCCACAAACCTATGCATTTCTATTTCCTAATACTTGTTAAGTAGAGAAGAAATTGCTTGCTTAAAATTCTTCATACTACTACACAGCAACCACTAAATTCCTATTCCTCACTGACATGCAGGTAGGGAATTCCTGCAGGTGAGGATTTCTCAAGCACTAAGGATCTCAAGGGAAAAAAATCATAATCCTCCACTCAAGCCACTTTAAGTGCCCAAAGGACCATCTTTCCCAACTCTAAAATAAATTTATACCAATCTCAAATAAATGAGCATTCCACATTGCATTAGTCTGCAGTCCCAAACCTTTTAAATTGTCAAGGGGATGGGGATGGGAGCTGGGGGGAGGAGGAAGAAGCTATGTGTGATGCATAGCAGCAATACTGCCCAGCTGCTCTGCATCACTGCTCATCAGTCTTTTCCAGCAGTTTCTACAGAGGTCAGTCTCATTATCTACACAGAAAAATGAGAAGGCACAGAGCACACAGGTGGTTCGTCTGCAGTCACTCTGCAGAGCCATAGCAAAACCAAAACCAGATCACAGATCTCCTGGTCTCTAGTCAAATGCTCTGACCACTTACCCATGTTACCAGCTGCACGTAAGTAAAAGGCAACAGTGATCATAATAAAATGGAAAGGATATCAACATTCGAGGTTTAATTCTGCTCATGTTTCTCCCCACATCCCGTACATACTGTATCATGAAAGGCTCCTGGCAGACTTTGTGCTGCTAGCCCTGCGAGTGAAAGCAAACCAATCTTAGCTTAAAGCGAAATCTGATTTGGGCACACATAAAAGCTCCCATCAGTCAGGTCTCCCGCAGAGTAACCAACCTATGTATACAAGCATGCATGTGTATATATTGGGGAGAGAATGGGGATGACAACACTTAGAAAACCATTTTCAGATGCTTCTTTTAGGGTAGGAAGATGGCAAAATGCCATCCAATAGGATGAGCAGATTTTAACCAGATAGAGCATACTGGAAAATACATTTCTGGGAATACTTCTGCTTGATAGCTCAGCTTGGAACTGTCATATTGCAGATAAGTTCCATTCCCAATCCTGCTGTCAGGAACCCTTTCTGGAGCAGATTCTAACCCATTTTTCAGTGTCCCTGCCTCAAACTAATAGATGACTTGCAAGTGGAAAGAGCACATACTTATGGCTTAAACAGAACACCATCACCTTTTTTTGAAAGGTACTTAAATCACACA
>JBCJKH010059014.1:0-23929 GCA_039877255.1 Loriculus beryllinus
GATCTTTTTAAAATATTAAATTTAAATTCATTCAGTTTTCTAATGAAGCCCACATCCCAAGACTGCTCAGTTAAGCTTAATTTAACTGAATCTATAAACAACTTCAAAACACAGGAGCCCTTTTGAAGTCACTGAGGTCCCCAGTGCTTTTCAAGTGTGGGATCACTAGAAATGCTTTCGAAACCATCCTCAAGAACTATATTGCAGCTGGGATGCTGCTCAGGAAAGTCTTCCCTGTTACCACAGTTTTGTTAGTGTTTCATAGCATGCACTCTAACAGCAGGACACCAGTATAAGTGATCCTGCAAACCTAGTCTGTAATATAAGCTCTGAAAAATGGACCACTGCTCCAAATCCCCAACAGGGAAGGTTTCATGTGTGAATCACAAACATCAAAGAAAATAAACAGGAAAAACCTAGAGCAGCACTTTAAACCCTGTATCAAATATGTAGATTGAGAGTTAGGTACATGAAACAATCAGTATGATGGCAGACTTCTTAAATATAGCATGGAACCAAGACATGCAATGCATCCTCCAGCAGTATTGAAGAAGCTTTGGCAGATACCTTTACAAGACCATTCTGCTTAGAAAATCTGAAGGAGGCCAGTAAGCTAGCTAGTTAACTTTAATATAGTACATGTCTTACAACTCTTTCAAGAAGCCAAATACTCTGAACTTCTAATTTAATTGGAGTCAACCCACATTAAAGATGATTGCCAGCAATACTGCCAGTAACAATAACCATAAACAAAGCAGCAAACATTATAAAATAGATCACAGCTTTTCATGAATCTATGTATTTATAGGCCAGATTAGAATATTCTGACTCATCTCCATGAGCATTTTATTCCAAAACAGCCTACTTTTTTCAGTGATACATTACTCAGCATGATTATTGGTATGTGGCCTGTGGGGAAAAGAAAATCCATCCTTAAGAAAACTTTTATTATTTTATACTGTGAACATTACTACTAAGTGAGGCAAACTCTTCAGATGATGGTTACATCTGATCTTTGGAATCTTCTTTGCTTCAACCTTGTCACTAAAAGACAATTTGTTTACATACAATTCTTTTGATGTGCAGAGATTTTCAGCTCACAGCAGTTACAACTGCATGCAAAGACCAGATTTCTAAAATGGGATTCTCAATCTACTTTTCCTTTTCTTTATTTCCGCCTCAGACTTACCTGGTTTCATCAATATAAACTGCCTCCAGCACAGATGCTGCATATTCAATATTCTTTTTTAAATCCACCACATTAATGTCACCCTTCTCCAGCTGCTTTACCAAGCATCTTAATCTGTAAAAAAAAAAATAAAAAAATATTAGTGTTGCTTATATAAATTTTAGTGACTGCACTTTCCATTTGGAATATTGGAACCAACACAATAGCCAACGTAGAAGCAAAAGACGATCACTGCATCTCTTGTCTTTCGTTTGAAATGAGTTTAGAACACATATAATGACCAGTCGTACATTTTTACAGCTTGCTAAATTTGTAAGATCTGTTAAGAAAAGGCATATACATTCCAGTAAGACAGAGAGGACTCAGTAACTGCCGTCTGAGTGACTTCATATTAATTTGTGACATTACTATTATGCCTGAGTCTCTATTTTGTTTAAATAATAAATAAAACTTTGCAAGTAGTCCTGTTACAATTTTTCCATGCTTAGGTTGGTTATAATTTTTTAATATCCACTGTAGGCTGGTTTTGCTTCATTTAAGTGTCTCATTTTCATTTAGGCTTCCAGTATGTTTTTGCTGCAGAATTTGTATTTCTTATTAGTGTGAGCTAATGTGGTACACCATTGTTTCCATGTTTACAGAAAATTCATCATTATACCAGATGAAAGTGGTGCCTATGGCATTAGAAAAATCCATAATATTTTCCCAAGTGTAATTTTACTTTTACATTACAAACATGGGTACGCCCAAAGGGGGTTTTGTAATGCATTAACTCATGCCTCTGTAGCAATACATTTATACAGATAAACTCCTTGAATACCAGATTTTTCCTAAAGTCTCTGATGAACACTTCTGACATTGCTCAACTTAACCATACAGAGTAGTCACATCACTGCAGTGAAATGAAAATCTAATCAGTAACTGTAGAGCTGTGACTTAATAGGTGCTTGAAGCATGGGTATTTTCCTTCTTTCTGTACTATATCTCTGAGTTGAAATAATCTATGGGTTTGTATCATGGAAGATAAAGATTTCTGTAATAAAAGATACATCATTATTTCAACATAATTTTCATGAAATAATCTTTTTTACATATATGAAACAAGAAAAAATCATGGGAAACACTAGATTGAAATACAACATGAAATTGAAAGAGCATGTATAAGATACAATATGCTATATAACATGTTATACACACTATATATTATTTTTATTGGTCATATACAATATTTGACTTGACCTAATTAAAATGTATAAATTTTAAAAACGCAGTAATATTCAAACCAAATCTCTTACAAACTTGGGAAGTATAGTTCTGTCATGAAATCACTTTCATGACTTTTCTTCATATTTATTTGGCCTAGGTATAATTATGTCCAAGTTTGCAAGGATAATTTCAGCAAACAGAGCTTTAAGACCAGGCTTCTCAGTTCTCTATAGTCTTAATTCAACTCAAATTAGCATAAAACATAACACAAATAAAGCTCTTAGCAACCATATTTACTCAGTATTTTATACAGTGCATCACATATCAATGGAATGGAAAATTCAGTGTTAAAAAATTTTCTCAGAGGAGTGAAGTGGGTGGATGAAATACTGTGGAAACACATCTCCTACACAGAAATAACCTTATGCATGGGGAGCCAGGTCCAGTTCATAACTCCTTCCAATTCAGAGGTACCTATGAACTGAAGAAACTAATTCATAGACACTCACCTTGTAGTACCCAAAACACACACTGTAACTCTCCTAAGATGTCTGCTCCTCACTAATGCACACAAACGTGCATACAAGCCCTCCTGAGCAGCAACACCAAATTGAGGGGAGTCTGCCAGCAGCATCACCACTACTTGCAAATAGCCTTCTACCACTTGCACTGTTACCTCCATGTTTAACTGAGCATGCCTTTTGAATGGCAGTTTCCAAAGTGGAAGCATAAATGAATTAAAAAAGCAACACTTCACATTGGGGAGCAATATTAGTTCAAAATAGTTTCAAGTTATACAGTTTCCAGTGGTTCTACTTTTTCTCAAAGCATAGACTAGATGACAGATAAGTGGAAGCATTTTTATGCTTGTGGTAGAAAGGAGCCCCTGGGGTAGACTTTAAGCCACTATAACCTTGCAATATCTCACTGCATAGGTGGCAGACAACCTATTTAACTTGCCCCGTGTAGTTCATATTCTAGGAGGATTGTAGAACACAATAACAAACTGGCCAATTTGGAAAAGCTGCTCAGGCAAAGTTAAAGTGATTCTGAAGAGATTTACAGAATCACAAAAGGAAATAAAATCTACATAATTCAATGATGCTCAGTGAACTTGTCATCTCAAGTACCCACACTTTGCAGACGTCCTCAAGGGTGTCTGTAGCTCACCCAGTGCAGACCTATCACAGAACCACTGGCTAATCTTGGTTGGAAGAGACCCTCACCTGATTTCAGCACTTGTTCAAAGCAGGGCCCACCTCAAACTTAGGTATAACTTCGAAGATAGATCAAATTTCTCAGAGGCCTTCCACTTGAGCTCTGAATGCATGGAGATTTCACAAACCCTCTGGGCAACCAGTTTCAATGTTTAACCAGCCTCATGGCGGATTATCTTTTCCCAGTATCTGACTGGAATGTCCTTTGTGGCAACCTGTGCACAGTGGCCCCCAACCTTTGCTGTACACTTCCAAGAAAAGAATGTCTCTACCTACAGTACAGCTTCACATCAGGAATATTGACACAGATAAAATCTTACCATAGTGCTGCTGATAAGACACTTGTCAGGTGATAATCATAAGATCTACCCCAGAAATTAGAAAAATGGACTTTCAATGCAACAAAATTAAGTGGATTATAACAGTGTATGAATAATCCGAATATATTCAACATGTTACACAGTGAAGTGAAATAGCCATACAGTTCAAAAGCTGACATTTCAGTAATTAAACTAACATTTTAGTAAAGGATAAATACGTCCATTTATACGACAAACCAACAAATGTTAAAGTACTCACAGGCCAGCTTACCACAAGACTAAGAAAACTGTAAGAAAGGACAAGGAAAAGTAACAAAAAGGAATTATTTAGTACTCCAGCTGTGTCTGACAGGACTTTTACTTATTTGTTTTCTTTTAATTAAGTGTGATATATCGAAAACAAACATGACAAATACCATTAGAAAGCCTGAAATGCTACTTGAAATTTGAGCTAATTGTATTATCCTTCCTGTGAACTGCGCTACTAAGGAATAATAGCAACAAGAAAAATACCTGGAGGGGCTACTTTCTGAAATAGAAGAATGGATTGCTGTAACTGTTTCAAGGTGCAAAGAAAATTGTATGCCGAGTTAATATGACACATCATGAAAGAAAGAAATTTATAGAGAAAAAGAAACATTATTTCTCTCAAGATAACTGAAAACTGCATTTTAAATGCATTTTAAAAGTAGCAGCCCCAGTTTGTAACGGAGAAAGAGACATCTGCAATTAATAAAGGGAGTGGGTGGAGAACCATCTTCTCTCATATTGGGTAAACACCATCAACATTGCTGTGGAATTAAATGCTTTTATGGACAATTCAAATGTACTTTGCTCCTACCTATCTTTTACAGTGCCATCTGTGAAGTTACCAGGACTAGTGTTTCCCCAGTCTTCACCTCCCCATGCAGCTGATGCCTATGCACAACTGTGGGCACTAAGCTTTAATGCTCACCCAGCAACACAAGAAAACCAGGATTAAAATGAGGATTAACAATATCAAAACATGTTCTTGTTTAACAATATTAAAAACACGAGTCAATTGTTTCCACCTTCCTTATTAAAATTCTCTCATGTTTGAATTAAAGTTTTGATAAATCTGCTGTAACTTTGAGGGTACCAAAGTAGCTGAGGGTAGATTTTAGGTTATTCAAGAATGCTGCTTATGACATTTTCCATATCTACAGGAAAAAAAATGAAGATAAGGAAGCAGTGATTAAAAAAAGACTTTTTGCAATGTCATCATGAGAAAACATTTTCTTTTATGGAAAGAAGAAAACAAGAGAATATGTTTGCAAATACTGAATAATTGTCCTAAATTGAGACTAACAAGATAACAAAGAAAGGTGCCAGGGGTGGGATTACTTAAGAAGAGAGATTGTAAGGTAGAGACACACGAGTTGGACAACTTAAATTTCAGATTTTAAAGGTTTTTAAAGCCTCCTTTTTGTTCAAAGAGAAACAAATTACCAGTGCTTGCTAAGAATAAATGAGAGTTAAAGGTGGAGGTTAGCAGTCTTCAAGAGCCAGAAGAAGAAAATTCAGACAAAAGTTAACTTTGAACCTGAGAAAAAGACCCAGTGACTGCTTTCCCAAAGGCTGCCTTTATCTGCCATCTGAGTCTCCCCATCATGGAGCACTGCAAAGAAACAGCTTTTTCTTTTACACATCTGGACTTGACTTTAAACTGTTCTGGAAAATTTGTGCCAAAACAAAAAAGGCTTTTGGCACCTATCATATTAAAGGAGAAATGAAATAAGCGATAAAAAATTAACTGTGAACTAGCCCTGCTTCCTGTTGTATTTTTAAATTAATGGAAGACACTGTTGAAGATGGACAATGAACATAGTAATTCTTTGAAAGTAATAAACATATGTTAATATTAATTACAGAGAAATAGTTATTCAACAATAATAATGCCAACTTAAAAATTATCTGTGTTGGTTAAGACAACTCCAATTACAAGTGGTAAATCATTATATTCCCGTGAACTAGTTGAGAAAAGCCTAACTGTGCCAAATGTATTAATTCCTTGAAAACATTATGAGCAAATACTGACAATGTGTTAAAAAGTTTAAGGACAGAAAAAAAAAATATTCCCTGTAAACAGCTGTTTCATGCTTTATTTGAGCTATTTAATACTTCATAATGAAATTAAATCAATAATTTTAATCCTTATTATGCAAGTGAATTGACCTTCTAAATTAACATTACAAACTAAAAATGGGCTGATGTGTAATGTGAAATTAAAAGTAAAAAGGAGACAATATGGTTAGCTACAGTTTAAATACCAAGCATTTTTACAAACTTTGATGAAGTGGGAAATTTTCCTCTAAAACTATTTAGAATTAATACTGGAAGCCAGTTTTGCCACCTGTAGTGAGTCTTATAATAATCAGTTGAATACTGTGGAGAGTAATGCTCACCCAGTAGTTCCTCATCTAGCAAAGGCAGAACTTACACCCTCACTCAAACAAAAACACTAAAAATGGGAAAATACCCAGCAAGTCCAAACCATTAACAGTAGGAAGTTCAGCTCATCTATTTAAAACAACCCAATCCCAGAATCCAAGTTCTCTTACATACCTACATTTTGAAATTCAGGAAGGTATCTGAACTAAGGAGAAATCCAAAATGGGAATAGCAAAACTTCTATCTTAGAAAAGTCACAATAAATAAAACACATCTCTATTTCACTTGAATTCTAAAATTCCCTACATAAATTGCCCAAATTCTAATTATTTTTATGTGAATTGGTATAAGTTGAAATTTTACACTTTTCTATTAAGATGAATGTATAAAATAAGTCTTTACCTAATACATCATTCCCTCAAATAAAGAATTCCTTCCTTTATAACAATGTATATCAAAATTTTTTTAAAAAAATGTAATAGTAAAAATAGTCTAGGATGGAATTAAAATACTGACTGTGAAAAAGGAAAATTCCAGATCCAGTTCTAGTATTTGTAATACATGGCTATGAAAAACTGTATCTGATCATACAAATAGATGAGAGATACTGGAGAAATATCCAGATTATGGTAATTCCTTTGGGTAGCCACTCTTGTTCCCTTACTCCTACCTGCAGCTACAAAGTGGCCAACTAACATGGCTTCCAAATGATTAACCTTTATTTCAAGGTTTTTTTCATTATGGTAGGTAAAAACATGCTGATACAGTGGCATTTTGCCAGTCAAGGCAAGGCCAGCGTATCAGTGGAGAGCAAGGAATAGAATTGACAGCTCTTGACTTAGACCTTGATGTATGTTTCACTTCCCTGAAACCATAAAAAATGCAGTTTCAAATGCAGTTACATAAAACTTCTAATTGAAGGTGCTCTCTCTCACTTTGGATACTGAGAGATGTAAGAAAGATACATTAAATTTTCAGTGCTGCAGATGTGTTTTATGAAATCACTTCTCAGTCACTGCCATGTCTGAGCATATGCACAGGAAGCCTTGTGGTTGCTAAGGGTTTCACAAATCACATTCATTTCACGATTATTTTAAGCATAGGAGTGGTACACACTGATCTGTAATTATGATTCAGTCATTAGAAAATAAATATTGAATATGCTGGTAATTCAGCCAAATTTTGATATACCAAAACTTCAATTCCATACTGAAGAATTAAGAAAGAAGTTATGCAGCTATATGACACACACTGATATTTACACTTTCTTACTGATAGAACTCTGCATTTTCATGGTGATAGAATTGCTTGGCTTTTCAAATATCGATCATGTTTATGCAAGATGAAGTGGGTTTCCTTCAGGCAGGCATTCTCTATTAGACTTCATTTTACCTTAACTCATACTATAAATTTATCATTTAGCACCCTAATACTGTATAAATATTTAGGTCTCATTTAGTAACAGGTTCACGTGTGTTTAAAGACTTAATCAAAATTTAGTCAAAATTCCTAAGTCTTCTGTAGCACCTAGCTTAAATCACAGAAAGCCCTGGAGTCTTACACACTTTCCACCTGAAACCATTAACACACACGTCTCGCCTTCCTTTGTGCACACCCAAGAATAAAACCCATTTCAGCCAAGCTTAAATTGTCTTTCAAACTTTTGTCTAGTTCCTGCTAATGAATCATCATTAATGCTAATTTGGTTCCTTTGTTCAATTGTTTTCCAGGTTGAAGCTCAAATAAAAAAATCTTCAAACTTCAAATTACTTACTATGTATATACATTCAGGTATTTTGTCTGTCTTCTGCTAGATCCGACAAGTAACCAACTAGTCTGTCCTTACAGTAAACTCTATGACAGTTTCTATAGCCTCAATGTCCATTTCCATTACCTCATAGTCCCATTGCACAGTCTATGAAAACAAATACAAATAATGTACAATCTGTAGGACTGATATGTAAATTGCAAATTATCCTTCCAATGGCTTTTTTGTTGAATATTTATTTTTGTCTGAAGATTGAAATTAAATCTTTAAGGCTCTCCTGAATTGCATATACATTACACAGAGTGCTAGCTAAAGCTATTCATCTTAAAGTTGCTAAATACTTGAACAGTCTGTATGTCTCAAAGTCTTCATCATAATGTAGCTAAATTCACTATCAACAACAATCTGGGAAATCAAATGTAAACTCATCACCTGCCAAAAATCATGCTTGAAGATGATGAAAGACATACCCTTATCTCACATAGCCATTTTAAAAGCTTTATTTTTCCTGAAGACAGCAGCATTGAGGACAGTGACTGAAGAAGCTGCTAAAAGACACAGGTTAAGCCTCTAAATTTTCCGAAGTAGTCCATCCATTATTAAAAAAAGAAAAAAAAATTCCATGGCAGAAGAAGAGTATTTCTAAATAGATCAACTCACATTTGAGTGCTAGCTCTACATTACGGTAAAGAACTTGTATCCAAACTTCTGTGCCACTGGAAATCATCAGAGCACAGGCCTTAGACATCTCACTGCTTCACTCCTAGCCCCACCTCACAGCTCCCAGTGATCACAACTGCATCTCCCATACTTGTAAGAAACACCACGACCTACTTCTGCCTCAGGGATGGTCAGACTCATGGGAGATGTTTGCTGTTTTAAAGGCATTCCTCTTAGAAGGCATTTCTCCAGTTTGAAGTGTTATGCCACAATCCCTCTCCCCTTCACACAACCCAGATGTTTTTAATATGATTGTGATGCACTAAGTATTTGAGCTCATGTCAAAACCAAGCAAATGGAGTCTTTCTTGTCAGCAACTAGATAAATTAAATGGTCTTTAAATGTTTTTCTTCCCTCTCTCATATATTCTGTATATAATTACTATTTTGATTTCCCCAAGATAGAAATAAGAATCAGGACAGAATTTCCTTGCTGCACACCACAGGTCAACATATATAAATGTTCAGACATGGTGCCACAGCTCTCTCTGTGCCCCATTTCATCCCCTTTCTGTAGAAATTATGCTCACCTCCATGACTGACAGCACAAATGCTTGTGTAACAAGTCTCCAACCTGCTACTGCCAAAACAATCTGATTCACTACCCAGATATTTTGTGCAATCATAGAATGGTTTGGGTTGGAAGGGACCTTAAAGATGATCTAGGTCCAACTCTCCTGCCATGGGCAGTGCACCTTCCACTAGAAGGGAACTGTTTCCATAGAATAAGATTGGGGTCATGTGTATGTACAGTTATGCTGCCAAAAGAATCAGGGTAGTTGGTTCAGCTGGCCTAACAGATCAACATAAGAACCAAGATATAATAATCCAACTTCAATCCAAGCTCTAACTTGTAATTTGGTTTAGAAGTCCTCCTTTCCTGCTTATAATTAAACACATGAAGTACCAGAATATAAATTATACTTTTAATACATAATCACACCTTCCAGATGGGATGACAGAGCCAATTTATCTCAAATTTTGGTTTTTTTAAGCGTACCATGGGTTCTGAGGAATAAAGTACAGATCTCTATTTGTTGGGATAAAATTGTGAAATGTAGAAAATACAAATATTTGCAATATGAACTATTGCAGACTATTGAATAAAATGTTAAAATTAATTAAGAGCTACCTTAGTCTGCCTAAAATGTAGAAAAAAATACCACCACCTTAATTCAGGTATCTTTTTTACTGAATAACCGCTTCAACAAATCTATTTTCACTAAAGAAATTTTTCATTCAAAAGACAGAGCAAGACACAAATGCTTTAGCACAACAGCTGTAGTGATTACAGTACAATAATTTTGCTGTAAAATCATTAACATCTCAGTTGTTCTGAAGAAAGGCTATAGTACATATAATGTGCATGACAATGCAAAAATATAAACAGGGCTTTTATTTGAACTTGCAATACTGCAATTAAAATTAAGAAAAAAGAAAAAAATCAGGAGATGCTAGAATCCAGCCCTGTTATGCACAAAACTAGCTTCTAGCATTTGGAATGCTTAAAAATAAATGTTCTGCTGAAGATTTGTCAAATCAAAATATTTCAAAGTAGGTCTTGGTAATGAGAAGTAGAACACTGGAAAAACTTAAACACACTCGAAAGCTATATAAATGTTTAAAAGAGGAAAGAATCAAGTGGGTAAAAATTACCCCTATATTCTTTAAGAGTGATCATAAATAGGACCAAATGTAACATGACCATTCTTATTTACATATGTGAGTTTGATCTAGGATTTGTCCAAATGAGAGACTAAATTTGAATCAAGGTCAGGTAAGGAACTAAAATCCATTATCTGTCCTTGAATAGCTCCATCTTTTAATACTTTGGGACAACTAGAATTAAACAGAAACAAGTCCCTGGCCTCCATCAGGAAAAATATTTCTAAAAAAGTTAACAATATTATATTAAACCCATTATCTAGCATATGGTACCGCCGGGCTGTGTGTATATTGGCTTTTATTCTGAAAAAAGTTGTGACAGGAATTGCAGCAAAACAAATAAAAAATCATCTGTTGTCAATGCCTTGTATCCAGCTGCCATTTTCATCAGCCTGCGAAGTGCATGGCACCTCTGTATTCAGGGTTCAGGATTTGTAGGAGTAAATTAGAGGCCATTGCTTAGTTGCTGATGTTTCCTTGGTCTTAACTCGTGCTACCCATAAGTTTCCCTTACTACTTCCACATTCAATAAAAACAGACTGATGGGCTGTGACAGTATTATGCAGAAAGTAGCAAACTGCAGAACTGCTCTAATCTGGAGGACTCCACAATGGAACAAACCACTATCCTTACCACAGAATTGCCTAGGTTTTTCCATTCTACACTCAGGACTTTGATGAGTTTGCGTCTTTGTTTTTACATCTGGAGGGCTTTAACTTATATCTCATGAAGGGCTTTAACTCATATGTCCTGATAAGACATACTTACCCTGACTGCTGTTCACATTTTCTTTCCTGACTTGAAAACATGCTATTAAACCAACATAATTATCAGCCTATTCACTAAAAAGTGACAATATTTTCACAGCTTCCAATTTGTTGGTGTTTCAGGTCTAAAATAAAGCATCCCTCAGAAGGTGTACTCCAGAATCTGTCATCAAAAGTGTTACTTTTGTTTTGTTTGAACTGAGAAAATTTAGCAAACATAGACTGTAATTCACCTCCAAGATAGTATGTTAATATTTTATTGCTCATAATAGAAGTAGATGACTGTAATTTGCCTGCTTGTTCACAATTTACACATATAAGTAGGCAAGACTGGAAGTTCAGAAATTAATGCTCAAACTGATAATGACAACATTCAGAGAATATTCATGATCAGAATAACATGGAATACACTCGTTCATCAAGAATTTTGGACAATACATTTTATTTAACATTTCCATATCTCCAGGTGAAAGAAAACATACACAAAAATATCTCTCAGCCCAAATGGATTACAGCAGAATTTGTCAGAATGTGTCATGTTTCCTACAGAAGAGATACAATTGCTTCTTTATTTCAGAATGTTCTTTAATTAATTAACACTCAGTTCTAAGGAGCTACACCATTGTACAACTGGTGCTGCTAACTCGAGCATCGGATCCAGCATCCTTTCCTAAGGCAAAGTACATAAAGCACCTCTTGTGCTCTTATGGCAAAAAAATCCCAACCCCACACTAAAAATAATTCTCAGGCTTTATGTCCAACATAATGACCATCTTTCTTAGTTGCTAAATGATACACTGCTCCATTATTTACAAAAAAAAGTCCTACACTGATTTCAAAATGAACAACATAACTAAATTCATCCAGCCATATTTAATTACTTGTGAAATTGTTTCAAAATGTTCTGTTTATTATCTATATAAATACTATACCAGAAAGTGCTTTCAGCTGGAAAATTACTGGGTTTCTAGGCAAGCAATGGTTTATAAGACAATTTCAAAATCAGCTTTTAATATCATAAAATTGTGTTCTTAATGTCTGTGCCTTTCTAGGACTCGGAAATTAAAATTGACTTCTTCAAAGTGATGACAGAAAAACATCCCTAAATGTACTTTTCTAGGGACGTGAATTCTAACCTGAAAAGTACAGCTCTCTTATGGTCATGACTAATGTAATTGCTAAATTGTGCTTCATTTTTCATAGCTCTACTGAATGAATCACTGTCCTTTACGCTCTCTGCAAAGCCTTGACATTCCTTTCAAGTCAGAACCTGTCTACATTTTAATTTCAAAACAGAAAACAAGTAAATTCTTGATTAAGAACATTAAGAACGTTTCTTACCACAGCAAGGATACACCCCAAAGAAAAAAAGTCATGGAAAAGCAAAAGCCTTCCAAAACACTCAATTGGAAGGTAAATGCATAGCTGAAAACTTTGCTTCAGCTTGTTAACAACTCTGTAGTGCTAAAGTTGTTAGAGTTATTCCCATACATAATAAATGAAATGAAGGCGCACTTACCATGAGGCTGAGGGATCAAAGCAAGCAATGAAGAGTTCTAAATCTGGCTTTTTAACATTTAAGGCAAATGCAACAGTTGTTAAATGATGGATTTGCTTCCTTTTCAGGAAAGCTGTGTTGAATGCCTGACTAACTAAGAGTATGCAAAAAAGTCAGGTTAAAGCTCTCCTCTGCCATAGTCAGCCAAGGAATATGAATGAAATATGAAGCCAGAGTGGACACACATTTAATACAGTAACTAAAAAAGCAAAAATATTCATGTATTTTTCTGAAGAAACTTGCCCAAGGCTCAATAAAGTGAAATTGAAGTAAGACATGTGGGAATGGCTAACAGAAACAAAAAAGCAGGTGTATGTATGCCCTAAAGAAAAAGACATGCCATAACTGTTCAGGTAATAGAGGACTATAAGTATTTCGTATAATTTTTCTATTAATCTCCAGGTTTTATTATCTTTTAAATTTGCTTTCTGACAAATGTGATTCTAACTTTGCATAGATCAGCATATACCTCAAAATACCCCTAATATCTACTGCTGGATACATGTTAATGTATTTTATATGAAGAGGAAATGCAAGTAAAATAAATGTAATAATTTTCCTCCTAGAGATCCTAGATCAGGTATTAAAGAAAGCCATTTGTATTACAGTGAATCAGATTTAATGTGAAGTTAATCCACGGAGTAATTAAAGTATGCTTTGCAATAAAATAACTGTTTTCTACTCTTGTTTTCAAAATGCAGCCATATACAAATGTTTGTTTAAGCTTTTCAGTCACCATGATTATTATTTTAATGTCATGTGAGCTGCATTTAGTTTAAATTTTAATCCAGAATAGTTAATCTCAGACTCTTCTGGAATACTCTTACTAAATTTCAAACAGAAGCACCATTAAATGAACAAACACAAGCCAGCAGAGTAAGATATTCTTACAGTACAAAGACTAAACCCTTTCAAAATTGATATCATGAAATGACATTAACTCTCAAAGAAGATCAGTCAAAAGAAGAACTATTTTGTGTTAATGGAGTTTGAGGCACTTACTCAACCACATTCTGCTAGATCCTGATATATTAAAAAAAGAGATCTTGGCACCTCAACCACAAACATGATTACAGAAATGACATAAAAATTTACTAAACTTTCACAACCTCATTTTTACTATCTAGTTGTATGACATGGATTTAAATTATTTTTTTCAGTAGGAGGAATGAATTAACTCAGAGGCAGAATAGCTTGACAGGCAGATACATATTTGATCAGAGATTGATGTGAGCCCCCAAATCTGACAGCGTATCATTTAATCATGGGAATAATTCCTCCTCATGAGGTGGATTTCTGAGTTTTCTCCCTGTGGCTTACCAGCTCTGGTTACAACCAGACTGTCCTAACATTTTAAGGCTAAAAATGCAGGCTGCAATTCTTTTGTGTTAATTACCTTAACCTCACAAGCCTAACTGCATTGGTCACCTACAGAGTCTTTTTCAGAAGCCTGTGAAAGCTGCTGAGTAAAGTGACATCAGCACTCATTTTTCAGTTTATCCCAAAGACACATAAATGCAAGTGCAAAGATTACAGCAATAAAACCTGTATCTTTTCCTCTGTTTTGCCATTCATCTTTCCATTCATTCCAGGTTGCCTCCACCTCTGAGCAAACACAGGCATTTCCCTGCTCTCTCCATGTGTTCCTGCCAGGGCTCATAGATGCCCACTGTCCACTTTGATGTTCTAATAGTGATCCTTAACCTTTTTAGCATCTCCCCTAATCCTGGGGCCAAGCATGTGAGAGAGAACCTTTCTCCCTATAGGCCTTCCTTCACATAGGTCCCTCAATGTTTTGGCTCTAAACTGATCCTGGTCCTTTCCAGTTTTGTTTCTTGGTGTTTGGTTTTGTTTGCTGTGTTTTGCTTGGGGTTGTTTTTTATTTTTCCTGCCATTCAACTCTCTGCCCTCAAACAGAAACACCAAAGAGGTGAACTAAGGAGTTCGTTAAGAGGGCATTTTCCCTCACCTTACCTTTCATCTACTACTCATAACTGTACCGCTCCCATAATGATGAATTTTATTAATACACAGATCCATTTTAGATGCACGATTTGATCAAACCTTTTCAAATGTTTACCTACAACAATATGAAAGGAATACACTTTCAAGTATATAACACTAGAGTCATTAGGCAAGGCACCTTCCTACGGCATATTTTCGTGAGACCTATTCTAAATGGCAAAGAATTAAAGATGGACTCCTTTGAAAATCCTGAGCATGAACAGAACTATGCTGATGTCCCACAGAGCCAAGGAAGCAGGCAGCTGATTCAAGCAAATGGTGTCAGCAAGGTGGGACTCTGGGATTTGCAAGACAGAACAGCTCTCCCACATGTGGAGGAAGGATTCATTATGCAAGTATTTTGCCAAACACCACGAGTACCGCGCTGTCTTTTACTATATTCACATCTACATATCCTCATAACTGTGACTTAGCAGTAAACTTCATTGAGAACAACCTTTCCTTTCCTCACTGCTGTTTCTGTTACATACCAAAAATTGACTTGATCAGGATAGCTGGTTTCTGTTGCAATGCCGGGGTTTGGGAAGTTTTTTTCAGCCATGTAGCCTCTTCTAAGCTTCAATTATAAATTACTTACATGGCAGAATGATTTTGAAATGGCGTGGAATATTCTGAGAGGAAAACATAAAATCTTTAACAAAATAATTATTTGATTTTGCAATCATTTTAAAGCATACTCCATTTAACTCCACCAGATTTCTACAAGCAGAAAGCTTAAAATATATGTCTTAAACTACCAATTTTAGGTGTCTTATGAAGCAACCCAAACTTTCCTTTCTTTGGCTGTGGTGAAACAAATGCTACCTTAAGCACCACTGTGTTTTCCAGTAGCATCCCTTGTAACTACTGTGAATTTAAGACATGTTAGGCCTAGGTCTGGTTTGGAAATTATAATTACTTTTTCTTGATTTGCTCCAATACTTTCTTGTGATGAATAAGGCAGGTTTTGAGTCACCTTTCTGAATCTTGCCAGCACTTCTCAATCCCACGTTTGTAAAACTGTGGCACTTGTCCAAAACGTATTGTCTCATAAATCTTATTTAAACAGAAAATTCTTTAAACAGTGTTTTGTGGACCTACAGCAGTGAATGAACATGGAAACTTTTCTTTTATAAATAGGATTATAGGAACCCCATAAAAGTCAGTTAAGAGGTTTTTCAGACCTTTTAGAGATTTTGAGTTTTAAAAAGAAACTAAGATAAATATATAATGATAATCCTATTCACAATGCCTATAGAATCTCTATTTATGAGACCTGTCATTGTACTTAACTAGCTGCTCATAATTATTAGAAAGATAAACAGTGTTGTAAGATGGAGTCATGGTAGTACATTCTCTCTATTAATAAAAATTTTTCTCTGCAGTTCCACTGCTGTTGGATTAGATGGTATAATTACATGATCTGTCAGATCATTTACACCATCCTCCTATAAAACTGGACTGGTTTTATTTAACGGCTTGATTTAGCTATCATTTTAAAATTTAAAATGAGAACGCCTAATTTTGTAGTAATCACAGTAAATGGACATGTTACAGTGGTTCCCCTAAATTCACATACTCTAGTCCACATTCAGATTTGACACAATCTCAGTATTTGACATTTATGTTTACATTTACTGCTACAGGCAGAGTGGCAACACTGTAAACAAAAGTACAAGAACTTCCCCAGAACTTTCAATATACCCCAAAAAGAACACAAAAAAAAAAAAAAAAAAAATTACTTCTGAATAACATAGAATTTATCAAGCAGGCTGCAAGTATGGATGTTTTTCACAACCAAAATTTCACTGAAAATTATACAGGATCAGAAAAGCTTTTGGGTTTCAATAATTGGCACTTTCATATGAAAAGCAAGCCTGTATTTTGTCAAAAACCTCTTATCAGTAGAGCACAGAACAGTGGAAGCATTTTGCAGTCACTTCGCTTTTTTTTTTTTTTGAATGTTCACAGCGGTACACAACAGAACAGCTTTATGTCTTCAGCAGTTGGTTCTCACATGCATCAGCCTCTAGGCCATCTGATAAGGACTGTTCTGCTTCTCTAAATCAGTAAAAGTACATTAGACCACTGCTCAGCTGACGTAACTACATATCAGCCAATTCCTGTATTTCTCTTTTATCAGGGGAACTCTCCGCAGCCCAACAAATGACAGTCCGGTCCTAGTTCCCAGCCTCAATGATTCTAAAATCCGGTTTCTCATGTCCACTCAGAGAATGAGGAACAAAAATCATAAAGCTAACAATTCATAAGGAAAATAAGCAACTTATTAATTTCCCACTCATGTTCCTTTTAACAAATATAAATTTCCTCTTATCACTAATCAATAAATTATTATCAACAATATTTTAAAGCACTGTGGACATGTTTTCAGCTCCGACAAAGGGTGATAAATTCTGCATTTTAAGATCAGACCACTTAGAGCTATTTACACCTAAATATACATATCATACTACCTGAGCTAGCTCCACTTCCAACAAAAGAGGAGTAATTATCCACTTCCATCAATAGATTCAAACTTTAATCTAGTGACCCAGTTGACTCTATGAAGCCAGCTAGACTGGACGCTTAGTTGCCATCTTTCTGGAATAGGAGAGATATTTGTGCAGGAGACTTTTGTCTTGCGCAAAAGTACCTGATCTAAAGATTGATCACTTCAACTGATTTGGATTTTTGCATTCTATACCTCTTGCCAGGAGCAGCAATAAATATTAGCTGCTATATTTAGCAGGTTTTGATCCCATATTACCAATGTATGTTTAGAAGACAGATTTTTCTGAACTGGATTATCGAATGCATGAAGAAAAAATAAAGGTTCTGGAGAACCGAAGCCTACTGCATCTACTGGACAGAAATTTTAGAAGTTCCTTCAGAGCAGAATGCAGATTTTTGTTCCTGTTTTGTTCAGTCATTTTTGACAGAATGATAGAAAATTTTAGCTTCAGTTCTTTGTCTCTAGAGAGGCACGTATCAACTGAAAATATCTATACGTGTCACAAAGAAACACTAGTAAATGACTTGAAGAATCATAACTGGCATAATGCCAAAAGATCCCTTAAACTTTAACCAGCTTATCAACACAGATAGCTGGGCACTGGTATCATCTGGAGAGGTCACATAGCTGAAAATCGCTGGGATGTGTCCAAGCAAAAAGAAATGAAATATGGAAAACTACTGCCACAGGAATTGAATACTTTTCACCTCTTTTCTTTGAGATGTATTTCTATGTACCACTGTACAGGAAGCACTTCCAGGGAACTGCATATACCTGAAGTACTGAAGGAACTGGCTTCCTTCCATGATCCAGCAGTGCCAGATGTTGCTTTGCTGCCTGAATGTTTTCTCAATCTGAGTCAAAGGAAAGGAGCTAATCTGAACAAGCCAGTCTGTCTTCAGGTTTGAGGTTTGGCATAAATTTCAGCTCTGATAGCATGTTAAAATTTCAATTAATAGAAAACCTTCAATTAGACTTGGAAAAGTATTGACAAAATGGGTAATCAACCTTAGCTATGGTAAAGGAAAAAAAATAGCAGCATTCACAATAAAACTGTG
The DNA here is from genome assembly GCA_039877255.1 of Loriculus beryllinus. NCBI lineage: Eukaryota > Metazoa > Chordata > Aves > Psittaciformes > Psittacidae > Loriculus > Loriculus beryllinus. The sequence goes on from JBCJKH010059014.1 coordinate 18,396, forward strand.
ACATACCACAACTGCTGCCAATACCCGTCTCAAGCCAGGAAACGTCTAAGCAGTAACAGAAAGGTCACTTTAATATTGATTTTGATCTGACCCCTCGAAATTTAAAGCCAGTTTATTAACTGCAGCCAGTTTGGCCCTCAACATTTGCTTGTCTGAAATAGAAGGAAAATCAATAAAGGCATGTAACTATGGAGAGGGTTAAAAGCCAATTAAATGTATACAGAATACACCAAAAGAGACAGATTTTCCATTTCCATCAGCAAAAAAAAACATATCAGCCTCTTTAAAGAGGCCAGTACATATAAGTAATGTAGCTGCTTAGGTCATCTGCAAAGCTTTCTATATAGTAAAGAATTCAATTATGCTTTCCTGTTCCGTTATTTGTTGCCTTTGGTCACTACCCAGGTGTATGGAAAAGTTTTCAAAGTAATGTTTATCACTAAAAAAAGAAAATTCTTGAGAGCTACAAACTGGTTAGCTTCTTTAGCAGGAAGAAGAGGATTTGCTTAATGTTGTTCTGGCACACAAAACATAAACCTGGTCTCAGAGGGAGATGCTATATAATCTAGTCTTTTGCTTCTTTCACAAACTGTATGCTGCCAGAATTGACAGAAGATTTTACAAACCTTAAAGTGCAAAGCTTTCTGTGTAAATACACATGTCCATTTTTAGTTATTAGCTCTAAAAGTTGTTAGGCTTTGCTCCTTTAATACTGCGACCAAGACAAATTTTGAATGGTCTGTCATTTATCAAAGTTCCCATCAAGAACAGCTGCTGCATAGCCAGAACTGGAGACTGGAGAGCTCAGTCATGCACATTTCACCCCCAGCAGTAAGCAATTATGTGTATAAGCAGTTCCATTAGCATCAAGAGGGAGACAATGTAATTACAGATTTGTACAACTTGGCCTCAGAACAAAAACAAAACCAGGAGCTTAATTTCTGATCAGTCATCTTATACATTAAATATACATTATGCCAGAAAGAGAAGGCTCAAATCAGTTATCTAAACAGGCATGTCGCACCATTGGAGATGCCCTGGAGTATCTCACCTGGTCCCCAGTTGCTGCTCCAGAAGAGCACAGGTGTCGTGCAGGTCCTGTGTCATATCTGCCAGCCCTGGGTGGATGCCTCAAGCACCCTTAGGTGTCTCAAATGGCACTAGATGCCTGTATTTGAGCGACTGATGCAAGCCTAAGCTGCCATTTCTTTACAGGTTATGCAGATATATGCTCCTTCAGACAGCAGATATTCAGATCAGAAATCACTGAAATCTACTTGAAGATAAACAGGAGAAGGGTTACATTTCTTTAGAGACAGAGAGTGTGTGGGATGGTGCTACTGCTGCAGTATGACATAAAAAGCCTGGTCTCGTACATGTGTTGTGAGGAGAACAGAAAAAAAAAAAAAAAAGCAAGCCAGAGAGACAGAGACATAGAAAACACATGTATATTGCAGTCTTCTGAGATGCTGGGAGCACAATTATCCGTTTTTTTGTATGAATTTTCACCTTTTGCAATTGACTATAACCTGATTTAACAAAGGTGGCCTTGTCATTTACTACTGTACTCAGGTTTTACTTTGTTTCTCAGTCAAGTGTGACACCTGAGTGACATGCATGGGAAAGAAACATACATTCTTAACACCAAAATATTTTTACACCACCAGCATCATATTATAGGAGCACAGATTAAATCCATCTCTGCTGCTGAGCAGATAATGTACCGGCCAGAAAACAAATGGTAAGAGTTCACCCATTAAAATGCATTAAAACCCATCAAACAAAATATACGGTAAATTTTTATTCTCTTTTGAGATGAACTATGCTCTGTAGTCCTAGCTTGGACTCTGTGCTCCTAATCCAATCTGTTAGTTACTAGGTCTGCTTATCAGGTTACCCAGGGAACATGTGAGTGCTCCAGTATAAGGATCTCCCTCCTCCTTTTTCCTGTCTCCCAGTATTATATCTTCCCAGCCACCCATCTCGCCTCTCCAAACTGAGGACACACATTGTGGTTCCCTAGGGAGAGACTGGCTGAGATTTTTTTTTTTTCTCAGTCATCTGTGTGAGATGGTACTGAATGATTGCTCAAATGGATCCATCAGAATATCCTGGCTGGATTTAGTGAATCTCCATTTTACGCATTCCCACTTTAACTAGGAGTACAGGGAGTTCATACAGTTTATCTGAGGGGAGGTACGTGTTTTAGCTCTGTTTGGCTCCACTGCTTCATTTTTACAAAATTATAGACTATAATTTACGCACAACACTTTATACCACAGGCCAATAAAAGGAATTTCTTGAACCAACTGTCCTAGGCAGTTTCTGCATGTAGAATTTACAGCCACCTCAACAGTCCCTCTATTTGCCATGATCATGGGACAAACACCATCCTTGAAGGGATGAGGAATAATACTTATGACTTTTCCATTTCATGAGGCTCTGAAAATCATTAGAAATGTATGAATACATTGTGCAGGTATGAATGGATTCATGTCCACTGTACATAATATCCTTGTATATAAACTTTAAGTTTATATAAGAAAGAAAACAGAATTTGTTAATATAATGCCATTTTATCTGTGGAAGGAAAACATCTATGATGTGTGTGTGCAAGTAATTAATTTAGTAGCTTTATATGCTCAAGTTGAGACATTATTCTAGATTTGAGGTTTTCATTGAAGAAGAAAGCAGTTCTGTTCTACCACTACTCACTCAACACTGCAAAAAGTGAATCAACTGTCTCACAGTGCTTTAGAGATCTTCCAGCTACTAGAAGTTATTTGACTTTGCTTCTGGCCTACGTCACTACTTTTGCCATATAGAAGAAGTTTTCTCCTAAAAAGTCATTACAAAAGTAATATAAATAAACACATCCTTCTATTTTTATATAATCTATTCCACTAAAATTAGACTGCTTGCTCTATTTTTTAGGAAATCATCTAAACATAAATGCTCTGCTTCATAGACCCATAAAGGGTCTAAGAGATAGAGCAAAATGCTGGCCTGGCAGTAATTCAGACACCCACTTCAGCTCTTTTAAAATCCCTTTCATACATCTTTCTCACTTAAAGATGTCAGAAATGCCACGGGTCCCAGGGTAATTGCATAGTAGAGATCTGAACATGACTGTCCCAATGCTGAGGAAAAAATTAAGTTTAGCCCGCACTTTTGAGAACACTTGAATTGGCTCTGCTGCAAATCTATAATTGTAATATTTAAATATTCCAAAGGAAAGAAGTCCTTTTGTTAAATCAGAGAGCCTCACTTGTGAACAATGGAAAATACTACTGAACTGTACTTTTCAAACAGTGCCAACTATTTTGCCACAGAATTGCACAGTACACCATATCACGTCACTGAAGACTAAAATAAAACCTTCCCAGAAACTCAAGTGCCCTATAATACTAATTTTAAGATATTCCAAAGTTATTCCAAGCAAATGGTTTTATCTAAATTTGGCTATTAATTCCTATAGTCAAGCTGATTTTGAAAAAGACTGTATGTTTGGGTAAACATGAGAAACAATATGGAACAACATGTTTTCCTCTGTGCACCACATGAGATGTATTTCACTGAATGCCAGCTGAAAAGTAGAGCTAAAGGTTAAGAGGATATTCTTTTCTTCACTTCTGACTCTGCCTTGGCACCGATCTTAATAATTATACAAAGGCTTCTTAGCCACTCAGTGACCTCAGATGAAGATTCTCCATAGCATTATGTGTCTGAATGTATTTTTTAAAGATTAGAAACATTTGTCAGCTGTAAGACCATACCTTCCATTGTTCAAAATACTTGAGTGTTCTCATCAGTCAAAAAGCCCCAAATAAGATCTAAGGGTCTCACCGTTTTTATGTCAGGGCTCATACATCAGTCTGGCATATTCATTTTATTATAGCTTTGCTTACGTACTTACTGCTACTGGCATTACCAAAATTTTGTCATATAACAGGTACCAAAAGAAAAGAATAAGATAGAAAAAGAATTGGTACATCAGCAGAGGAGTATAATAGTAAAACTGCTCGCAACTCCACGACTCTTCCTGACTAATTAATATGGAAACCTGGAGAGGAAAACAAACAAACAAATGTGTTTTTTAGTTTCACTTTGCTCCTTAATGTTTTGCCTTTTCTTTAAAATGCAGTAGCTCAAGTAGCCCAAGTGAGACAAAGTTACTACTCAATGCAAAGGACTTTGAAGGATATGAAATGTACATGGCAATAATCCTATTGGACACTATGGTATATTTTCATTCAATGTATTTATAATATTGAAAAAAAAGATAGGTAAGCCACATATAACCATTGATGTGTCATAAACTTGTGAAGTCAATATTTCACTTTAAGAAAATTATCTTCACTACCTTTTGTAATTCTTAAAGATTCTGGACTGCCAGAAACCATCTTCAGTCTGGCAAAAAAGTATTGATTTTCAGCTGCACCATATTCAACATGATGACATGGCAGTGCTTCAGTCCTCAACAAATTCATGACAATAATGATACCTCTTCAAATATTGTAAAATTCAAATTACACTCATAAAAGCTGGGGTAATTTGAATATATGTGCACACACAGAGCTAGAGACTGGAGACCATTCCAAGCAGCATATAGCTATGCAATTCAGTGATGCTGTTACCAAATTGACCTTTTTCTTAGTAAAATAAGCAAGGATAACAGTTTGGGATTTTTTTCATCTACAAATCATTTTATAAGTGATACGCTCAAAAACACAATAATGCTTAACATTTCATTTTTCTCAAAACACATGAGAATAATTATCTGATGTTTTTCTTCCACAGGATGAGATAAATACCTCAATATCATTAAATGACACACATCCTAATTTTGTTGACTCTCCCTTTCTATATTTGTCTCTGTTATACAACGACTGAATTCCCATCACCAATTCTACTGCTTCTTAGCAAACACAAACACTAAGGCAAAATTATTGCCTATTATTTATCAAGTACTTCAACAAGTTGCCATATTTTGAGTTAGATGTTCTGAGATGCATCATTGCCAAGATTTACTTTCATAGTGTAAAAAGTGTTTTTGATATGCAGAAATAAAACTGCTCTGAATGCCAGTGGAAGAGAGGCCACATGTAATGTTGCAAACCTCTGAGAAAGAGTGTCTCTTTGCTGCTGAACAGGACAAACAGCTCTACAGCAGAGAATGAATGGATGGTGTTTCCCACGCGCAATATTCACTGTTTTTACAATTATTTACTGCTAACCTCAGCAGTATTCTTAAGCCATACTTTTGAAAACATTTACTTTCTTCTTAGGATTTACATGCCAGTGACACGAACCCCATTTGAAAGTTATTGATGAAAAAATACTGATTATTTAGCTACATTTTTTTAAAAAGTCTCCACAATTTATTGCTCTCAAATCTTGTCCCCATCTATAAATAAACTCCGCAGAAGCAAACTGAAATCCGTATCTTATTTCAGTAAAATCTTGAAAAGTTTTTGTACTTAAAATATTATATTTTTCAGCTCAGTTTAGAACTCCTGTGATGACTGCTTGTC
>JBCJKH010059015.1:19588-34769 GCA_039877255.1 Loriculus beryllinus
TTAGATTTATTTTAGCTTCATCTGTGAAGAGACATTGAATATTTGCTTAATTTTATTGTGTATGTATGGCATAACTCAATGATTGCACACAATTTATAAAACCCCCCAAATAAACTAAAGCAATTAAATATTCATTAAGTTTTACTGACACAGGGGGAGGACTAGATACTTCCCTGGGGTCTTCTCCAGCCCTGTCTTCTATGCTTCCATACCCACAAGTCAGCTCTTACAAAACTGGCTTTTACAGGGCTGGGTGTGGAGCCACCCAGGCAGTAATATGAATGTCCATTAAGATTCATTTTGAGTCCAAGGAGCATTTGGGCAGGTGGTTTGGTAAGTCAAAATGGGAAACTCTCCTACATACTCCCGAGAAGCTACAACAAGTTATATGCAGTGTTTTTCAACCTCTTTAAATTTGCTGGCCTCTAAATCCTACTTGTTTTCCATGTGCAAATACTGAGCCTACCAATAACAGCTTTACAGCTTTGCAAGATTCATAGCTGCCCACTGCAGATCACTTTAGATCACTTTTTTTCACTGCAGATCCTTTAGAAACAGCCCATGGACCCCCAGGCCTCCTTGGACCAGTTGGTTAAAAACACTGTTTTGCACCAAAGGATTCCCAAAGAAGTCCCTGCAGGAGGGTAGTGAGGCATCCTGAATGTGCTGAAACTAATAGGACAGGCGCAAATCTTGGCTGGAGATAATGGAGTGGAGAAGTATTCATGGCTTTAAAACTGCCCGCTTGGGTACCAGTAGCAAAGCAGCTCTGCTTGACCTAATTTGCTTTATTCTCAGGCAGATTTTACAGCTCCTTGCTGCTGCTCAGTACTGTGGTACTGCTGGAGCCTCTCTCCTGTTTTAATCCATTTTAATCTCATTGTTGAGTTAATAAAACCTATTGGTTTACTAAATCAATGTAGGGTGTGATTCATTATTATGTGTGCTGGTACACAGATCCTAATGCAAACCCTCTCTGCTATAGATTGGAGCATTACTGATCCAATGGAAGTTGGCTCCAGGGAAAAATTACCTCTTACCAGTTGTCATAGAAAGATACTCGCTATGGTAAATTTTTGCTTGTGTGAGACAGAGGTTTTATTTGACTTTGTTGATGTCGACTGCACTTGAAATATTTTTACAAATGATTTAATCTCCAAACAGGAAAATAATCTCCCTTTGTTTGAGTTCATACTGGAGTCATTTGTGACCATTAAGCAAAACAGCTATGTCCTATAATGAAGAGGGATTAGTAGAGAAACAAATATACTTGTTAACTTTATCTTTTGCCCTGCATTTATTAGAATAAACCCATGTTTCCAGTTTACATTTCATTTTCTTTATGGCAGGCTGCTGGAGCTGAGACAGAAGTTTAAAAGATAAATTTATTTAAAGTCTGATTTTTTCCTGTTTTTCTGTCTCAGATCAGATCATTCTTGCCAACTGTCTTCATTTAAGAGGGTCAATCTGTATTCTACTAAAGAAACAGACAGCATTTTTTTCATGCCGTTCTTCCCAATAGCTTTCTGAAAACGATGAAGTTCTATGAACTTAGAAAATATCTCTTATTTATGGCTTTGCAGATATCAGGGATTTGACAGAACCTTTTTCTTCTTTAAAATCCTTTTCAGTTTTGATTTTTTTTTATTTTTAATTCTTGTGAAAGGACTTGGAAGGTCATGAATCAGGAAGTGCTGGTCTCTTGGGAGGTGTACACTGATTTTCCTGATCAATAAAAAGCATCCAACCTGTCTCACCCCATGTAAAAAAATCTGGGTAAATCCCCCTGTGCTATGTGCAAGCCACAAGTCCTTGTACACAAGAACACATCCCAGGGTAACAAAACCAGGACTCCCAAGGACTTCATGACAGCTGTGAAGGTCTCCAGGTTCTGACATATGATCCAGAGAGAGCAACTTAAGCAAGTTACCAAACATCAGAAGAGCTGAGGTAGCAATCTGGGCACACGTTCTTGGCTTGTGATGAAGATAGAATAATGCAATTTAACTTAGCTGACAGTGAAACAAAGTGAAGCTACATCATATTATTTTGCATTAGCTCTAGGCAAAGAGCATATACATGGACAGGTACATTCACCCTGCTGATGTGCAATAACATATCAAGCCTCTACGACCTCATGTTTTACCCAAAACATCAGATCTTCTTGCTTCAAATATCTTAAGCTTTTACTGCATCAGCCAAAGGGGATTCTTTAGCCAAGGTTCACCAGGGAAAGGCAGCAGTGGTACACCACCCCCTGTGCAAATTAATGTCATGCAAACAGATTGCACTGAGCTAATGTGAGGTCTGCGGTCCCGATACCACCAACACAAGGAGACAATGTTCCACACGACAGACTCAAATATTCAAGCTAAGGTCAAATGTCTAAACCTTAATTCAGATGTGGGTCAATCGAAACAGGGTCCCATTACAGAAAGTGGCCTCAGCTGCACAACTGAAGTGCCTGGATTTCAGCCACCTCAGAAACATTAAGGGATTCTTACAGACTTAAATGTCCTGTACTTATTCGGGTGCCTTCTCCAGCAAATGGCACTCTGGAGACTTTCAAAGAATAACCAGGAAAATATAGGGAATTTACTTTGAACTAGGAGTATTTAGTTTGGGAATTAAAAAGAGACAATGACAGCTTGAAAATGCAAAATCAATCATGAACCAGTTCATTAAGGCAGTGAAAATCTCAGCTGAGAGGGCTAAGGCCCTGAGCTCCATTTGTACATTGCTATAGATTGCTCCATTGTGGTTGTTGTTGCCTTAATTTCCTTCAGAAAGGGAGGTTGGATAATAGTATCTGGAGTCTTCCTGTAGACAGGGCAGGACCATGGGATTAGTGCTCATTTTAGATGTCGAGAAGAGAACCTGAGCACTGATTGAGTACAGGAAGTGACAAGGAAGGCTTTATTTCTTTCATATCCGGAAAGCTGCTTATCTCTCTGTCCCCACTTTTGGTTACCTTCTGTTTCTCCCTCTTTTGTCATGATGCCAGCAGCACCCAGCAGTTGCCAGGGATGGAATTAAAATGTTTAACCTTAATGGGAATATTTCTAAGTGTTTTATCCCAACCAGCCCTCTGGAAGCTGTAAACAGGCTTCTGCTTCCCAGGACCCTTTAGAGCTTCCTTTTCTTGTCCTTGCTGGGATCTGGGGCCAGCAAAGGGTGAAGTTGTCTAGCTTCAGCCTGGACATTGTGTGGGTTGGGGGTTACCACTTAAAGTGCCATCTATTTGGCACTTGAAGGAGAAGGGCAAGGGATGATATTTGGTCTATTATTTGTAGGATAGCAAATGAAAGAACAAGGCAATAGCATGGAAATGCCTAGTTGGTTGAGGCTCCTTATTGATTCCCTCATTTGTCCTTTTCCTTCCTATTATTTTCCCCAGGCTGGGATTTTCTCTGGATGATAAATTATACTTTTTCATCTAAAGTTGCTGAATGGCATACAAAGACGCTGCTCTCCCCATCACCTCCTGGCATTATTGTGACACAACTACCTAGAGGTGGGGACAGCCACATGCAATGTGATCTGCCTGGCTCAACAAGTGGGTTCAGGGGAGAAAAGAAGCAGGCAAGGAGGACAAGGACAGAGCTCCCACCTGGATGAAACAGAAAACAGGTAACTTCCCTCATACTCTTGCTGAATTGGCATATCTTGGAGCTCTGAGGTCCTAGTGATGGATTAAATACAGCAAAAAAGGGTCAGCAAGCCCTGACTGAAATTAATCACCCAGCAACAGTTGCGGAGGGCAGTTGTGCTTCTAGAATGCAGTACTACTTCCTCCCAGGACACACTGAGTGCTAGGGTAGGCTGGAAAGGAGGGTTTTCCCAGTTCCTCTTCCCCGCTTTTCCTTTCACAGTTTTCTTTTTGGATCAATGGCTTTCAAATCATCAGTCCACCCTGGCTTTTTTACAGCAACTGACCTAGCAAGAACTGCATCAGCAAAAAAGGGCCTCTGACTGAAATTTCAGCTACAAATCGCTTTCAGACTTCAAAGGTAACTTTTCTGCTACAGAGCCGGAGTTGATATGTATGTACATAGGGCCACCAAAAGAATCTATTCTTCTAGTCCATGGAGTATTGTCAGTTCTTGATCCAGGGTTATATCTGTGCACAGGGAAAAGAACAGGAAAGAAAGGGGAGCAGGAGAGAGAGAAAAAAAAGTAGGACATTAGTACCTGTGCTTTGTGGTCCAGGTATGAATTAAGTTATTCTTCTGAGAGTAGAAGTGCTGGGCAGGATATAGGGGAGCTGCTGAGGTTCCCCGATTTTACACACTCGGATGAAATAACCATAAAAAAAGCCAACATGAAAAGCTCTGACCATTCTTGTGTGTCTCTGCTATTCCCAGTGCAAAGCTCTTTCCTTGTGCACTTGTATATGAATATGCCCAGGTACCCTTGAGATTAGGTTTATCTGAAAACAAGTTCCCTGGTGACTCCTGCAGCACAATCTCAGTTGGCAGCCACTGCTCTCTGTGTGGGTTACGCTTTCTTGTTCCCAGCACAGGGCAGATATATCAGGGAAGAGACAAGGACTTTTTGTGTCAGGGCCTGAAAAAAGTCTTCATGCACAGAGCTCGTAGGCAGACAACTCGAATCGCTGGCACAGAACTAAACTCTGGAGTCCTCCTGATACCTGGAGGATTGTTCTTCTTAACCTACTTGCATTTTATTTTACTCATCTCTTATTTCCACCTCTGCCACTTGAACCACTAAGTTACAAATCTGCCTAGTAGAAGAATCTCTGCTCCATCAAATGGCCTCCCTGGGCTTTAGAACTCCATTAATTAGCATATTTTAAATGCTTGGGTAATATTCGTTTCTCCTTTTTTGAAACTATTTCCCCAAGCCCTAATTTTAATAAAGCTGGTGCTCATGAACGTTTGAATATTAAAGCCCTTGGTTACAGAAAGACGAAAGAGGCATTTTAAAAGACAGCTGAGCAGGGATTACTTAAATGGCTGACATAATTCTGTGTGTATGTGTGCGTGTGTGAATGTGCAGCACCTCGGAGATAAAACACTGTCTTAAAGGCATTTCTGTGTCAGTGTGTATAAGGTCAGAATAAGTGTCACTTGGGTGGCTGTGTCTGTCAGGATAGTAACAACACCAGGGCCCCTGGGGAAACGTAGTACAGTGCAATATGTTTAAGCGCGGATGACAGCTTATTTCAAAACACAAGAGAAAGGGCTGTGTTTGCTTTGTATAGTTGCATGCACTGCTTCAGGTGCAGAAGTTGAACAGAAAGCTGCTGTATGCTTAAAGATCTTAACACTGGGAAGGGTGGTTTGTATTTTTTATTGAGACCATAAAACTGGGTATTCTTCACTCAAACTTTATAACTCCACCATCTGTGGCTGCTGATGGCAAAGGCAGAAGCAGTGAGCCTGGTTCTGTGCAAAGCACTTATTGATGGGACTGATGCTACTAAAATCAGGTAGGTTGAGCAGGGTATCACTAGCAGGGGTTTCCTCACCTTGCTAGCAAGGTTCAGCTTTGCCCTGGAGGAGCCAGAGAGCAGCCTGGACTGCATCACCCTTACTTTCCTCTCCTGAGACTGCCAACAGAGGTGTCAGACTGACGAAGGTTTTTGTTGTGTTGATACATCTTGTCAGCTCTGGACAGGGCATAGACTCTTTGATTCATATCTCACAGGCTAGTGGATCAGATGGGAATGATTTCTGTCTTATCACAAGTGTAACGCTCCGTGATCAGTGAGGTATAAGTATTTCTTCAGATACTTCAGCCTGCCTGGGCAAGATTTACGGCAGTTTCCTTGCTGAAAGGCTTTATACACTGTCAGACCTCTCCTAAGTCAGAGAGCTGCCTATCAACGGACCGTTATTTGCTCGGAAAGCAGCTGTGTTTTCCCACTAGATGTAATGGCACTGACATGATTTGTAGCTGTTGTAAAATGATGATAATCTGTTATTCACAGCCTACCAAAGGTGTAGTCCCTGGGTTTTGCTGAGCCGTACAAACTACCCATGCTAATATAATACCTTTAAAACAGATTGGAAAGTTGGTTCTTCTTTTGATTCATCTGCCATGCCCTGATCTTGCTGCCCTCTCTACTGTGGTCATTGTTGACCCTGAAAGGATCCTGAGGAACCTTTGGGGAGCTGATCCTGCTCCCAGACAATTCACACAGTAGCAATGCTCCTCACCTCTGGTGCTGCTCTGGTGAAAGAAAGAACCTATTTTTCAATAGTTTCATTCTCTGTATTGGAGTCAGTGACGGATTCAGGTAACAGTTCCAAATTTTTAGCCATTTTCTTCTTAACAGAAAGGCTTTCCAAGAATGCAGCAGCACAGTGTGTGACAAGGATGCATGTGCTGCACTGAGCCCTTCTCCCTTCTGCCAAACCACGAACCTTTAGCTACTGAACCTTAAGGAGATGTTCCTTAGCTGACCCTACTCACAGAACAGTCATAGGTGGTCGACATTGGACACCGACTTGCAGACAGAAGGCTGGCACCCTGTATTTGGAGGTCAGCATGTTGAATTTGGAGGAATTGCAGCAAAAAAGATAATGCAAGAGAGCCCTTTTCATGCTAGGCCATGAAGATGGCTCCTAGTTCCTCTGCAATTTCCCTCTAAGCCATGGGAAATGTATATGGTGCAGAGAATCTATCAACAGAGATCTGACTGCAGAGCTCTGGGATGTATATTCATGCTTTGCATGGTCACAAACCTAAAATTAGTAAAGAATCCTGAAGTTTGACTGCTCTTCCCTCTGCCTCTTTGAATCGTCTCTGTGGTCTGGGGTTGTTTCCAAAGAACACCTTTCTAATTCTAAATACTGGTGCAAATAAAGGTTGAGTGAAGAAGAGGTTGATTTTAGTTTGCTGCAGATGAGTACAAATTCAGCCTTTGGGTTTGGAGCTACTAGTGAAAAGATGAAGTCCAATGGCTAATAGGTAGGAGTAAATAGCTGGCTAAAGTGGCAGCAGCCACACTGTGGCTCTTCAGCTGTGTGTGGATCACGAGCCCGTCTATCTTCCACGGTCTATTCTTGAAGCGCAGCCCTCATCCTGCAAAGCCACAATACCCTGTGTGTATGAGTCCTGCATGGCAATATTTTGGTCTCTGGTTGCGAAAATCAGAACATTTACCCTCTTGGAGAAGGTTGAGCTTCTCTACCTAAAGTAAGAGCAATCAGCTGCCAGGTCAAGGCACACAACAGCAAACACAGTGTGACAGAGAAGGCTGAGGTTTATGTAGAGTTTTACCAGCTCCAACCATCCCACAATGTGCAGGATGTGCTTACCGTGTTTTTTGTACTCTTTCGCTTCTCTTTAATTGTGCTTGTGGTTAAAATGTAGGGTGGTTTGTTTAAAAACTTGGAAAGCTGTGTGTTGTCTACACTTATTTCACTATAGAAACCTGATTTTGAAAGACAGAAAAAAAAAAAAAAGAGAACAGAAATTTTAAATACACAAAGTCAAATATTTACATTCTCTATCTTCTTTCTTTGCATCTGACAAAATAATTGCCTGGAAATGGAGACCCTTCTGTGTGAGATGGAAAAGAATACATTTTTCTGGGGGTGATGCTTAATAGGTGAAAGAGATTATTACTGGTTCTAAGCACAGAATAAAGCTCAGCTTCAGGCCTTCTTGGCTTAGGATGAAAACATCTTTTCATGGATTTCTCTGCACATGGAGGAAAGTGAATCTTTCTCTCTTGTAGTAATTGCATTTTTAGTCACAATTGCCTGTTATCTTTGCATTTCCCACAGGTGGTGATATTGGTTTCCATGAAGGGTTTGCTGTAGCTGTTCATCTCTCAAAACCCTTTGCGATATTATGAAATATCAGGCTGCCAAGCAATCAGCATGGTTTTTTTTTTTCCTAATGAACACACATGCACAGGCAGTAATTTGTTTATTCAACCCCTTGCGCAGGTTTGCAATTTACTCCAAAAAGCAAGCAGCAGCATATAGGGAGACTGGATTATGGTGCAGTGGAGAGATGGAGTCCCTTCCCATGGACTGCCTTGGGAGCAGATCCAAAGGCTGTTGGTTTACTGGCAGGCTGTGACACCACCCGTGGGAATCTCTTTAACTTTCCCCCCATTCAAAGCATTTCAATTCTTATTTCTTTATCAGGAAGCCTTTCCTATAGCATTCACAACGTCTCTTTGTCAGCATGGAAATAATTCTAATCACCAAAGTTTATTTTCCCCCTGTTCTCTCTTTACTGCAGTCTGATGAATCTGGTTTGGTCAGCTTCCCATTTGTTAATAGGCAGATTCACTTTCTGATTTTCAGTCACGCACAACACAGCAAGAAAACAGCTCACGGGGGTGATCAAAACACCTCACTGAAACCATTTCTGCTTATTTTGTGGTTTGCAATTATTCTTTTTTCTCTATTTCTCCTTCTGCATCATGGAACTATTGAGTCAAAATTAGGTTGCCAACATCACTTAAAAATAGATGAGCTATTTTAAATCCCGAGTCAGTATTAGAATCCATAGGCAGGCTTCAAAGAAAAAAAAGCAAACATTTATCCTCAGAATCAGCATAATTGACAGAGTTATTCTTCGTTTTACCTTAGCAAGCCCTGAATTTCAGATTACTTGCTTTTTTTTCCTCACTGGTACTGGTTAATATCAGAAGTGTGGAAGCAGGGACAAGATGCCAGATTGCTGAAGACAAAACATTGTTAATCCACTTTCCTCTTCTGCTCTGGCCTCAGTCTGTCGGGAATTGAGGAGCGTGAAGGTGAAAAGGGCAGGGAAACAATTTCGGAAAACCTGCTCAGTGGCTACAGGAGAACAGCATGAAAACAGCTCTAAAACTCCTTGAAGTATTGTTTTATCCCTGGGATAACCTCACTTAAAACATCTTTCACCTCCTTTTTAGTTTCTGCTACAGAAGAAAAGGGGGAGAAGCAAGACAATGAACAGAGATGGGAGAGATTTTTCTATTTCACAGTTTTTTCCAGGGGTTTGGTGGTAACAAAAAGGAATGGACCCATTCCTAAACTGAATTTAGGGCTGTATACTTCATGAAGACCCAATTTGCAGCAGATTTCCGTTCTGCAAGGCCAGACTCGTTCCTTGTCGAGCAGATCCTGTGCTAGAAACTTAAAGAAAACTGACCATAACATGGAGCTGATAGTCTTGCCACCACATGGGGCTGTGGACACTGAGCAGCCAGCAAGTGGTGGTCCTTGGCAGTGATTAGAAAGAGTGAGGTGCCTGGGATTACATACCATGTCCTCCTGTGAGGAGAAGGCAGCTGTGATATCTAAACCATCATTCTCTCAGAGCAGAGACCTATCTACCTGTCATGACTCCTAACTTGATGTGTTTTCAATGCAGTATTTCGTGATGGATGATTTGGGCCCCCTACCATTTACCTGCCAAAAGTTAATGTAAATGCTCCAGAAGTTTGCAGAGGAAATGAAAGCCCAGGATGTTTCTCAAATCTGGGAGACAATTAGTGTGATTCACATCCTTGGCATTACAAGGAGCTTAAAATCTCTCGTGTTCCCAGGAAATGTTATTGGAGAGGTGGGTGTTTGGGAAAATTATATTGGCTGAAATACATCGATCAGGATGTTTGTGAGTAGTGTAGCTCCTAATGCAGAGGGAGAGCTGATAACAGGCTAAGGGGGTTTCAGATCACACTGCTGCACAAGGACATACTTTTACAGATGCTGAAACTGCTGAGCTAACTGCTTTTCATTTGAAAACTACTGCGTTGAATGGGCAAGAAATGTCTTTGCTATACTTAGAGGTGGATTATGCGATGGGAAAAAATAGAAGGGCTACTTCATGTGCCAGCACATGAAACTGCCTCTGAATATTGCCAGAAAAGGAGAAAAGCACAGCAAAAGCTTCTCAAAATCTGGCTTTAATGAGGAGCAGGTGTGAATGTTACTCACTGTTCTCAGGGATCAGTCAATCTCATCACTGGGACTGAAGCTGCATTGGTTCAGCAGCAGGATTGCTGCAGATCAGGAAGGTCAGAGGGGCACCGACTATTGGGAAGAGACTGCCTGGCAGGCAGGAGCATCTAAAGGGTGGAAAAGCCTCAATGCTGGAGGCTTTGGACCAGAACAAAACCACAGGGTAGTTGGCAGACAGAAGTGAGGGATGCTGATGGAATAGAGCCAATAGAAGGGTTCAATTTTTCCGGATTATTTAGGGAGCCAGCCAATGTAACAGTGCCTTTAATTTTTTAAAATACAATTTAGCTTCACACATTTTTGCCCTGTGTAAGCTCCTCTGCCTCCTCTCGAAGAGATCATTTCAGTCCACACCAGTGAGTCGCCATGGAGACTACAGCCCTGTGATGGCAAGATGCGACTCCACACCGCTGGAACCTTGCCACTTAATTATTTATTAATAGGCTTTTACCCTGGTAGCCTCAAGGGACGCAAAATCTTGTAACCAAGGCTGGGAGAGAAACAAGAAACAAAGGCAAGAAAAAGGGGGGAAAAACACAGGCAATTACAAATAATTAATTAGAAGCACTATAAACACACCAGGAAACATGTAATAGGAGTGGAAATTGAACTCAAATACCTATAGGTCAATATGGTCTAGCTGAGGAAATATCTGGCTAGGTAGAGGAAAGACACTCAGAATGTGGGAAAGTAAAGTCTGTGCCCTCAGTGTCTTAAGGGTCAGTTTGCTGGGTGCCTACTGCAATCTGCTGGGGGCCTTCGTAGAAATGTGTTGTGCATGTTCTCAGCTGGAAATGAACCCCAACAACTAGATCACCTTGCCCTGCCTTTAAAATCCTGCCATAAAGATCATGACCACCCGTATCAAGAATAAGAACCTTGGGGATCACAGGACCATGTGGCTTCCTTGGCTGGTCAGAAGTTCTGAATTGCAAAGGGTCTCTGGCAAACATTTGTGAAAACCTCTCATTGCCTGAATCTTTGGTTAAAAGAGATCTGGCAAATAATGGGTCAATTCACAGCAATGAGTTCCAGTTTACAAAAAAGGTCAAGATGCACAGCAAGATTTCCTCACTTTACGTTGTTTTAATTGAACAGCTAATCCAGCCTATTAGAATGGAAAGTAAGTAGAGGCAAACCACTTGAGTCATCTTTGTATCTCTTTATTCTGCTTTTCCCCTAGACTTCCGTAAAGACTACAGCATTGACAGACCAGGCACTGCTTTTTTTCTGGAGTCTTCTGCCTAGTCTAATTAACCCAGCAACCCTCTTAGGGATCTTTGTGATTGACTTTACACTAGGAGACAGAGAACAATTTGGCACTGTTAGAAGGCTTGTATGGGGACATCTTGCCCTCTAGGTAAATATTAGACATGACAAGACAATGCAATGGCAAGAAAAATGAAAATAATTTCATAATACGTCTTCAAAGGGGAAAAAATAATACTAATAAAACATCATTCAGCCCCAAGAACAACATAAAGTAAAACGAGAGGAAGTGCATGGCACAGAGTCAAGCAAATTTAAGGAACAAATCTAGCAAACAATGAAAAGTAACAGCTCTGACCAAAAACAACCATTAAATGTTAAACGCTGCTCTTGTAACTGACAGCACCAACAACTTTAAAGGGCTGTTTTACTAGCATGTGTGTGTGTGTGGAATAGCTAGCCTCTCAAGGGGCTGACTGTAAATTTGTGTTTCTCATGTTTTTGTTGGGGTTTTTTTTCTTCTTTTTTGGTGGGATTTTATTTTTTTCTTTACAAATTTGTGGTAATTGAATGCGAAATCTAGAGCCGAGCTAATTGTAGTCATTGAGCGTTTTGCATCTGCTCTGCATGGGCATGAAGGACTGTAGGCATCCAGTGTTTGCTCACCCTCAAAGCTATAGGGCAGATTCACCTCTTTCTGCCACACATGGATAAGGCAAAACATCTGATTGGACAGAGAGTCAGTGGAGGACCAGGAAGGGAAAAGATTTACACACATTCCTGTGCATTTTGAGTAGTTTTTCCATTCTTTTCTCTTTCCCTTCGCTTGTAATTCACTTTCCAGAAACCTGATGCACTGTTAGCTGCATATGTAGCCACACAGTGGCCTTAAATGGGATCTCAGCATTTATCTCAAGCATCACCTAGTGTCCAGGCTTCTGATGTTTAAGCATCCAAGTGTCTTTATTGCATTTTTCCTCACCATTTCTTCTCCCTTTGAAGAAGGACAGTGCCTGCTTGTACATGCTCTTGCCTAAGGGAAGGACTTCAGGTACCGAGAACCTGAAGCAAATCCCAGAAATCGATGTCTGTGTCTACCCCTACCCAGCATTGGTCAGCAGTGTACATCAAACCTGTCCCCATACACTTTTCGTGCTAGTGCTAAATGAGAACAGCATTGAATGCTTCTGTTCGTGTGAGAAAAAGAGCCGAAAGACTTGTTCATGGTGTGGGGAACAAAGACTTAGGCTGCCCTTTTTCTTTTCTGCTCCACTCTTATCCTCTTGTTTCTCCTTAAGAACCCCAAAGTCTCTGTCAGTTTGCCTCATCAATCCCTGTTGACTAAGCAATGCATTTGCAAGGATTCATCCTTACCCATTCCCTAGGTTTTCTGAGAAACCCCTCCTAGCAATTCTTGTACTCTCTTACACTACCTAGGCGATTCTCTAATCATGTTTAGCACAGTGAGATTAACCTGTCATTAAAAATATAATTGTTCTTCAATTTGCACTTCTTTCTTAAATGGAGGCTGAGCAGAGCTCCAAAGCCCTGACTGGAACTTTGCTGCAAAGCCTCTGGCAACAAAAACCTTATTATTTGCAAAAGAGGGGAACCTAATTGGAAAATATGATGGAAAGAAAACAGTGAATCCCCAGTAATCTCCTTCCAAAATGATAATGCATGTGCTATAATAAATATTAATGTATCATATTTATGAAACGGGGACATTGGAAAATGTAAGATAAGTTTTCTTTCTCTGTGTTTTCTATTTGGCAAATAATACCCCATGGAGGCACGTTTACCCAGCAGATGTCCTGCACACCTCTGTATCAGACACAGCTGAACTGCTGCTATACAAAAATGCACCCTAAATTAGCTTTATGACCCTACAGCAGCCACCATCCCATCTCTGGCATTCCAGGCCCTATCCACAAGCTTCTTCTCAGTCATTACTCATTGTAATCAAACAGGATGCTCCTCACACAGCCTTGCCCACCATTGTGAAGCCAGGAAGCCTCATGAATATGGACCAGCTTTGCAGAAAACATAGTGTGGTTCTAATTTCCATCATCACTGAATAAGTGATCTTGGAGAAAATGAGATGTTTAATCTTTATCAATATTAAATTTTGACATCATTCAACTGGATTTTAGTGTCAGTTTTTCAGCCTTTCCTGGCTTCTTGAGGACACTGGAACTACCGTTGTGAGTAGGTACTGAGCCAAAAAAAGTCATTAACTCATCATCTAACCCTTACTGTTTAGATATTAAATGCTAAGAAATACCAAAGTTTGTCTTGGAGTCCTTGGTGGAGATGTTATTATCTAGAGATATTGGCTAAATTCTTGTTTCCAGCGCTGTAACCATAGTACATAAAGTTTTCTAGGACAATTGCTTCCCCCTTAAGTATAGCCATTACCTGTTCTGGCAGACTTCTTTGTAATTTAATGTCTCAGACTTAAAAAATAATTCCCAGAGAATTGAGGTTTATTGGGGAGAAATATTCTTTTATTTACTTGCTCATTCCCACACTAATATCTTCCTGTTATCTGTTTCCTTCGGAATTAAGTGGTTAACATAGTTACTGTGTAGAAATGTAGATTTCCCCTGGCACTCCTTGGAGCGAAGAAAGGATAATTTCAGACATTTTCCTCTTTAGGTAATGCATCTGCCAGAGCTGTCTCTATATTTCTATGGGACAAATGAGACTGACATCCTGGGAGAGCAAGAGAGGAAGAGCCATCATGCTGATAAAAGACCTGGGTGGGACTCTAGGGATTTGCATTCGGCTCTGGCCGCAAACTCAGTATGTGACCTCAAGAAAACCATTTAATTTCCTTATTCCTTAGGTCTCTACCTGTCAAAAATTTTACTTTCCTTCAACTCTTTTTCTACCGTGTTGGTGTAAATTACAAGCTCTTAGATATAGTCTCTGTCTCATCCTGTCATGTCCCGCAGCAGAAGGGATCTTTGCAGGGACCTTAAGAAACTAGAGATAACAACAGTGACACTGGGAAATAGCATCCTCAGGATGACAAAAGTGATTCCCTGTCTTCTGATTTCAGTTCACATAATCCCCACAGAGAATCAAAATGTTGCAATCATCATGTAGTCCCACTAGGATTACAGAAATGATTCACTGACAAAATACTTCATCAGTTAGCGCTCCTGAGATGATGGTTTGGATGTAAGGGTGGCTTTGGGGCTGTCAGAGATCCTTGTGAAGGTTGGACTGTGACAGCAAGTCATGTGCTCTAGCTTTAAACATGGTCCTTGACACTTCTGATAAAATAAGATCTCAGCAGCGCAAGGCTTAGAGGCTGTGGCACAGACAAGACTACTTTAGATTACACCCATGACAGAGTGCCATACACAGGACATAGTGGCATACGTCCCATAGGGACAACAGGACATAGCCCATTGCAATAGCTTTGGGCTATGCTTATTTCACTCTACTTCCAGCAAATCCTAGGATTTGCATCCACATCCACATCCACATGTGCTATTTCAGAAAGTTTTTAGTGCTGCGAGTAAACACCTCCCCCAGGCTATCCAAAACCTTCAGCCACTGCCATTCAGGGCAATCTCTATATGTGGAATAATTATTTTAATCAGGAGATGTGTTAGAAATAGGATATGTGCAGCTGTTGTGTGGTTCCCTGCACTTCCTGGAATGGCTGCCTGAAAAAGTGGATTAAAACTGTAGGTGGAAGGGCAGTTGCCATGGAAACTGCATCATTGGAAGCTTCATTTCAATCTTTTCTTCCTTCTGATAATTTTCCACCCATTTTACCACTCTGAACAGGTACCATTCCATCTTGGTTCTCCCTTGCCTTCATCAAACTATTTGTGATGCAACAAGCCAGGAATCAAGGTTATTAAGTGAATCTAGTGGAATGAAACACAGGAAAACAGTGATATGGCTGCACTTTGAGGCAGTTTTGTGGAGGTCATGAGAGAAGCTGACTTCACTTTTGGCACAGAGAACAAGCAGAAGGCCTCAAGGTGTAAGGAGTGAATCCTTGGGAAAGCAGTGCC
>JBCJKH010059015.1:34869-64489 GCA_039877255.1 Loriculus beryllinus
CAGTGCCCTCTGACTGCCCAGGGACCAGTGGACACTTAAGCAATGTCAGGGCTCATGGTCCTCTGGGAGTGAGAGAAGAAATGGTGGTTGTCTATCAGCTAGGTGTTGTATTGAAACGAGGGGCATATGAGAGGCTGTCCTGAGCACAGTAGGCACCACTATCCAACATTTTCTGTGAAAGCTTGTTTGTGCTAAGGACCAGCTGAGATTAAATACCTCAGTGACAAAGAAATAAACCTGGGTTACAGCAGCTTCGGAGATGAACCAATGCAACGCAATTGCAGGTCCCTGGGACTGGAAAGGGACATGAAGCATGTTTTCTACATGCTGGAAAGGGAGTGGGAAGGTATGTTGGATGAAGTAAATTCACCCAATGTGCAAGTTAAGCAGGATATGGAGATTAGTTTGCCCTGCTTCCAGAGGAAGGTGGTAATCGGTTTCTGGCAATTACAGGATCATATTTTGAAGTCTTGAACAACAGAACTTTTGAGTGCTTCACTGAAACTTGCCAAATTCACACAGATGAATCCTGTTTCAGGTACAGAGGACCTGAGGACAGTTTGCTTTGCAGTGTTGCAAGCCAAAATGAGAATCTAAAACTTCATTCTTCTGCCTTCATGTCTGGTCTATAGAGCTGATTCCTCCAGACACTCCAGGCTGCACAAACTGGTGTTATCAGATTTGTCTGGCTCTTCTGGTTTTCACAGCTGCCTCTTCAGGGCTGTGTTATATACCATGACATCAGGTAGTGGAGGATGCTGTCTAGATGTCCTCGGCTTCATATGTGGTATGGAAAGCTTGACAAATTCTTATTAAGAAATTAAAAGAGTGAAATCCAGCTACTTTCACAACAGCTGTAATGCAATGGATCAGTTCCTTGTTGCTTATTTTTACAATGCTCCCTGATATTTGTGACAGTTCTACTACTTCACTAACAAAACGTATGTCAGTGTTATCTCCAGGCTAAGACAGGTCAGCTGGCTTTTCTGGGATTATTTCATGGAGGGCTGGAAGTATGAAGGATCATTCTGAGTGAACCGAAACACAAGATTTTTAGCAACTCTTAAGCCTTACCATTCACCACTGAGGTTTGGCTAATGAGTTTGGCTTGCTCAAGGGGGCAGATTCCAAATGTTACAAGATAAATCATCACCTTAGCTAATTTGTTCATGTCTTTCTTCATTTCAGGACGACTTGAGGTTGGGAGAAGCTCAATTTAGTCTAGCACTCCTGAAAATGGAATTTCTTTTGCCAGCTCAGGCATAATATAGTCCTTTGCAATGCAAGCTTTCAACAGTCTCTGTCTAATATTATCACCCACCCTAACACCAGGTAAAGTGTTGATGGTTTGAAGAAAGGCTGGTTTTACTATGAGCCTTTCCAAAGCTCTCAAGTCAGATATAGCAGGTAGAAAAAGCAGCTTAAGAGAAAAAACCAAACACTCCAACCTAATCCTGAACTTGCACAAGATCTGCAGTCAAAGCAGTGAAACTTCCCAGCCAACTCCATTTGCACTGGGGATAAAAGCATACCATTGCTTTGAGAGAACTTGCTTGGCTCACTTCTGTGGGGCTTTGTATGAATACATAACTAAGACACACACATAACACAACCCAGATAAAACTCGTACAGGTTGCCACAGCATCCTCAGTCATTGCTGCTCGTAGTAGGGATGGTAGGAGTTCCTCATTACTGGTTGACTTTGCCTTCTTTTAGAAACCAGGTTTTTGGAACAGAAGGCCTTAAACTCTTTGTACCTTCATTATGAGCTCCCTTTGAGTCCCCCCCTCTGCTTCCTTTGCTCTGAACTTCTTGCTGTCCTCAGAGACCTTCAGGTGCCCCCTGCTGCAGTGTGTGGGTAAGGACTTCATACATAGATGTCTGCGTAGTATCTGCGGCCAGGGTTAGACAGACAATGAGCTCTAGAGTACCTTTCAAAGCCTTAAAATCTCTGACTTGCCAGTGCTTAGACTGCGAAGCTAATGCTCATGATCTTGTGTTATTGGTTCAATACATTATTTTAACCTGCAGTTTGTGCTGAGAACTATTTCCTTTAACCACATGGCTGATTTTTATCTCCTCTTCATTGTACAGAAATACACAGGTGATTGGAACTACCCCAACAAGCCCGGCCTGACGTTCGAGAGTATATTTTGAAAAGTTATCATCAGCATTTTCCTTGCGTATTACTGTTCTGTAATTAAGCAATGTATGTGGCTTTAAAATCCTCAGTAGTTTTCAGCATGATTTATAGGGATCATTTGTCTCAAATATTTGTTAAATGGCAGTAGATTTGGAGCTTTTACTGCAAACTGTTTTCATTTAGGCTTTAACCATCCTTTAGCCTCTGGACAAAGCACTTATTTGCTGCATGTCATGTTTTATCACTGAGGAGTAAAAATAGAATGGAAGGACAGTCCCGCTGGAGGAAGCAAATGAGTGAGGAAAAGAGGTGAGGAGAAGAACAGGCAGAGGAGTAAATGAAGAAGCACACTGGGAGTCTGATCCTCTAGAGAGTAGCTAGAGAAATTATGGTTGAGAATGGAGGTTTTAACCTCATATTGCAAAATTGCAGGTCTTGCACAGTGTTGTTCTTGGGTAGTTTTGAAGTGAAAGTTTATGTACGGTGAGACTGCTTATGATGCCTAGGACATGTGGGGTCAGCCCAACCCCAGCCACTCCATGGCATCCACCCTGAAACCAGGCTATCTGCAAAAGAAGGCCACTAGCCTATGGGAAGGAGCACAGCCTCAGGCGTCCACGTTTATCTAGTACAGCTGAAGGCAAGGTTCAAGACTGCTAAATATAATCTGAAGTGATCCTGAGATAATGAATTCTCTTCAGTTTAACTTGAGCTTCTAGCTTTGTTTTCCCCAAATACTCAGGGAGCACCAGTGCATCCAGACAATGTTTCTACACCTCTAGAACTTAATGAGCTTTTGTTCAGGTCATTATTCGGTTAAAAAAGAACAAACAAACCAACTTCCCAGAACAGGCACTGCTCATTATTAGCCCTTTTCTACCCATTGCTCTCAGTTTGGGAGAAAAATGGAAACCACGTGGTTTGAGAAACCAATCAAACCATATGAAAAGTGAACAATTGGGACTAACGAACCTGAAAATGATTGGTCCAAATTATTGAGTAAATATAGCACTTAAGAGTAATGAAGCTACTTACACAGCACTGGGACTGGTTTCAGAGCTATTTGCCAACCAGACAGCAGCCTAAATTCGCAGCAAAAGCTGGGCCTGATTCATCACTATGTTTTCTATCCCCGTGTGACTCTGCGGGCTGTATTGCAGAGTAATGAATCTAGTCCATTACCCAAGATGTGCAGTCTCTCTGCTCACACCAGCCTGTCACTTCCTGTTCGGAGAGGTCTGGTTGAACTAAGTTGGATGCTACACAAAATTCCAGTTTTAGTTCATTTTTAGCACGTGCAAGAGGCACCTGATGGGACACAGGAGCAAGAGCAGAGCCACCATCCAGTAGCAACTGATGTTTTGACCTGAGTCATGACCATTTTGCTCTTGTTTTTTTTTTCTCCCAGTCCATAGTTTTACCTGAAAAACAGACCCACAGCTACAAAAATGGCTTTGCCTTAGAGGGTAGTCTCTTCTTTGATCCTTAGAGTGGTCCCTGGAGACATCTGCAGAAGGACATCCTCAGTTGAGGGTCTCAGGCTTAAATAAATTACTCCAGAGCTTAAGACTACCAAAATTACCTAGCTCTGTCCATACCAACTTCATATTTTCATTGTGCTAATGAAAGCAGAATCTGAAACTTCATGTTTTCTGTGCTGATTTAACATTGGGAACTTCAAATTCAGCATCAATTGAGATGATTATATTCTGTGCAGCCTGTTTATCTGTTCTTAATGCTAACAACAGTAGCTGATAATAACAATTGCCTACGTGTGGCAGTGCCTGCAGAGGGAGGAAGGTTCAGTGGCAGAGACAAACAACCCTGACTTCCACAGGTTTGCATTTCATGTGAAATGCTGCAGCCAACAAGATGAGCATGGCTTAGCTGAGGAGAGAGACGTGTAAGGGAGACCTCAGCCACAAGGAAAGCTCAACTCCCAAACTACTGTCCTTCTTGTGGATGGGGAATGGCTAGAGCCCAGTTTGTCATGAATAGAAACCTCATTGCCAGCTACCTGCACATCATCTCCAGAGCCCTGTGGCTGGGATGTGGAAGGATTTATAAACATGAAGCTGGACTTTTATTTTCTGATAATCTAGTTTAGTGTGACAAATAGCCCCATGAACAGGACACCCGCTGGCTCTCACCATACACTTCACTTGGATAGCCTCCAGCTTTCCAGTGCCTGAGGCATTGGCTTCCTTCCCAGCACTTCCCTCTATCTGCAGCCCTCCAGCGAGTTCTCAGCACTTCAGGCAGTGACCCCGATGTACTTGTCACACAGTGTTCTAGAGAGAGCCATGACACTTAGCAACATGCCTGAGCACCAAGCACAAGTCAGGTAGTTAGTACTTCACTTACTTTACCATCCCTCTGCTCATTGTCCTTGTGGTTCCCTTCCTCCCTTTCTGCTGCTTCACCCAGGGAGACCTTGGATGTGTTTGTAGGTTTCCCTCCACACACTTCTTTAGCTCTACCACTGTCTTAGTGTGTAATAACCAGCAGCTCAGTCAGTTCCTCCGAAAGCAAGCTTACCTTTCTGTACAGTGGGGATGCCATTTACTTGTTCTCCTGACAGCTCCAGGCTCAACACCTCCAGTTGTTGACTCATGTTTAAAACACCTCAGAAGGGAGTTTCAATACCACTTGCTCCAGCTGCTTGCCTTTATCCACTTCTCCATTAACATCCAGCTGACTTCCACCAGCTTAACCAGTTCCTTGCCTGTTGAAATTGTGAAGCAATGGAAGGGAACCATGCTATCCTTCATAAAGACCCATGTCAGTTTAATTCAGTATAAACAATCCTGGCACCCCAAACACCCAAACATTTCCAGTTGATGGAATGAGTGTTTGTGAGAATATCCAGTATCCCTGCACTGCTGAGCTCTACATCAGTGAGATGAGGTGGTCAGAACTGATCTCATGATTTCAGGGGTATCTTCAAAGATGCCTCATTCCATCTCAGAGTACAAAACACTATTACAACAGGGTAGTAGTTACTGAACTGTTTGTTTTACAAGCAGCAACAGCAGGATGCACTGAGGTGGACAGATGGGTGCATTTTCCAAGGTGCAGAATTTACCATCTGCTTGGGCAAGGTGCAGTAGGCATTTGTATCTGCAGGAAAGGTGCCCTCCATTAATGCATATATGCACAGGTGGCATCAATACTTATATGTATTAATACATGTGACACACCCTCCTTTGCTGCATCCAAGAGCAAATGCTGTTGTGCATCTCACATTCACATTTCCACATGAGGTAGACTTTTATCACTTTCTGATTATGCTTGAGAATTCAGTTATTGCATTCTCTGAATCACTGCTCTCCAGTTCTTATACAAAAATCATTAGCCTATGGAAATACTCTCTTTTTTACCAGTAGATGAAGCCATATGCTCATCCAGAGGCAATTACTCTTCTAATACAAGTTCTATAATATCCTTAAATAGTACAGAATGGCATAATTGTTTGCTTTAATAAATACTTCAGAGCACTTTAGCTGCACTATAAAATGGCTTCGCAAAATCCTATTTCAGCTGCTTTGTCTGTCTGCAATGACCCTCATCTTTTTGGCCATTTTTAAACTTGGAATTTTGCTGTGACATCCAAACAAGGATGTTTTGAATCACAAATGTGAGGCGCTAAGAATTCTTTTCTCTTTCTGTTTTAAATGATTTTTCATCATGTGTTGGAGCCAAGTACCTATCAGGGTAAAATCAATACTGGCTCCCAGAACTGAGAAAATGCCCCAGACTTAATATACTTCATGCACAGCCACTGCAGCTGTACATCTAAAAGGAAGCTAATAGAGTGAGTCATTCTACAGGTTACTGATGTTTGAAATAAGCCCGTTGCTAAAATGGTTAGGAACAATGTAATTCTTAGCATTACAACCAAAGCAGGACTCCTGCTTCTTTGCTTTTACAGATACATCAGAGCATCAACTGTTTCCCTGGTCTCAGTTCTTAATATTTGAACACCCGTGCCTGCTAAAATAGATATAACCAAACAATCTTCTTCTTCCTTTCTTCATTCCTGTGGGAATTCATATGAACAGTTGTGTGCTGAGTGACAAGGACAGATAGGAACATGTCCCTTTGTTGGGGCTTCAGCATCCCATTGCCTGCTCATGTGAGCCTGGAAGCAAAGATCAATTACTCTAATATTTTCTATTATTTTTAATTTTCTAATATTTCAGGTGGGTCCAAGGCTCCCTCCCTCCTACCCTGCATGTTGTGAAGCAGCCACTGAGTTGGAAAGGCTCCTCTGGATGACAAAAATGTTATTTAAAATCAAATCATTCATTTGAGCACCGAAACTTCATGGAAGACCATCTGAGTGGTGCCCATGACATTGAGTTTGTGTGTAAATGAAACCTTTGCTCTTTAGATCTGTCTAGATCAGGCACACATGGCTCACAATAACTTTGTTTCCAGTCCCTCCAGGAGAGTAGGGCACAGCAGGACTATTAGCTGCGTATCAAGCAGAGAGCACTGGAATAACCGGCAGAAAGACATTTCTTCTCTCCCTCCAGGTCCTGTGATCTGATCCATCCAGAATACAAAACACACCCTGTGTCCAGGAAACTGCAACCAAAAACCACCCAGAGACATAAATACTGTGGCTACAGCACATTTTACTAGCATGTAGATGAACAAAACAGCAACAGTATTACATATAACTCAGGAACACTAAAGAAAATATACTACTTGGAAAACATAGTGCTGCTCTCCATCTGCCTTATCACTGGATTCTAATGGTTGGGTACCCACAGACCTTTTGCATTAAATTTTACATTGATTTTTATGACCAGTTATTACATGTAATGTCTGAGCACTCCAACTACTCTGTCTCCTCCCTGGTGTGGTATGAAATAGAGTTCATGGCAGTGGTGTAATGGATGGCTCAGACCAACTCCAAAAGTGGGGTTTATCAGGTAATCATTTGAGGGGAGTCAGAAAATGTGCTTTTTTATATCTACATATAAAAACTGCATTAAGTTTGGAAAGAGCCAAAACATGTCCTATCATGGGTTCCCAGTGGTTATTACTTCAGCTCCATTTCTCTTTCCTCCCTTTCCCTTCCAGAAGAGCATTTCTAGTCCTCTGCTTTTGTGGGAGGAGGCCAATTCCAGCTTCCCATTGCTCACAGCACAAGGAGAAAGGGATGCGTTGGTGTATCCCTTTGTGGAGCACATGTAGGTGCTTATCTGGATGCTGGCAGAGCACACACTTTTTAGCAGCTGGCAAACACAGTGTGCACACCTCCTTTTATAAGCTATAAGATGGCTTTCAAAACTGTACTAAGGCTGCCTTAGCAGGTATTTAGTAAACAGGTGCTAATACTGCCTGCACCCTGGGACCTTCCCTATGAGAAATGCACTTGATGATGGAGGGAAACTGCACCCTCTCCTAGAAGGCTTAGCAGATGATGGACTTTCATAGGCTTGTACTGCATACTTGCAAGTCTCAGCACTGTTTCCTTTAAAAGACTGCATCACTGGAAAAAAAGGTATTGAAACCTTTGCTAAGGTGAGAGTAATGAGTTAAAAAGAAATGCAAAAATTCTCCCAAATTTCTACATGGCATTTGCCTCTCTGAGGCACAACTAGGTGGCTGGTGGCTCAGGCTGGAAGGGGAATCAGCATGGGTTGATGGTTGTGGAGGGAATTGTGCCTTTTCTATACACCTCATTTATATCTATCTGAGAAGAGCTGGGCCCATTGTCTCAAAATTGCTTTGAGATGGGACAAGATGAAGCAGGCTGTGGACATATGAGCTATTAGAGCTATTAGTGATGGCGATGTTAGACAGTATCGCTTGTCTGTCTGCTTTACAGTTATAAATGTGTATCATTTAAAATACAATAAGGGGCCAGATGCTTAGCTGGTGTCTGACATCTATCCACCAGGTTCTCACTGCTGAAGCTTTAGCATAAGTCACTGTCTTTCCAGGCAAGATAGATATTAAAATTGTGTTGTAGATTTTGAATCCAAGCTATGCCCATGAAATCTGGATTCACTGTCCGGTCACATGTCCGTGGGATGGTGTTTGATTGTGTATACATTATCATGAGATGGCAAATTGGGAGTGGAAAGGAGGGCCCAGAGTAATAAAATAAGACCTTTTTATGGCAAATCTTCCAGGGATGCTTCTTGTTGAAAGACAGAAATTTAAAATTATTTCATTTTTAATATGTCAGAGGCTATATTCTTCCAGCCTGGACATCTTAGTTCAGCAAATGCCAGTTTAAGATGTGTAAAAGAAGATGAAGAGCTTTATGAATCACAGTCTTTGGGTTCACATCACCTACACATCCTCATAATGCCTCTGGACCAGCTGCTGAGCATTATCTCTGGTTTCTAATCCTCTAATTTCAGAGTTCTTTAGGTCAGATTACTGCTATAAACATAATGTAATTAATATCATATTATTTAGATTTGCAGTTTAATCAGTGTCAGATATTTTTCAGCTCAGAAAACAGCATTATTCCTGTTGCTGTTATTATTAATTGCTAGTCTCGGTCACCCAAATGGATAACAGATACGAGTGTAGAGTCAGTTAATACTAGGACTAATGCATGACACAAGCTGATAAAAGCCAGGAAATTCATGAGAATCACATTTTTATTCTTGTTACTTTGCCTGAATCTGTCCAGTCTGACAAATCTGGTCTCTGTATACCATCAATGTCCCTTTGTTGTCAGAGAATTGGTGCGTTCAATTTAGTTTGCTGTTCAACTACTCTGAACGAACATGTATTTAAATATTACATTTACCTACACAAATGATGCCACGCTCCTCCTCCTACTCTAGATCATTCTCAAACCTAGAGTACAACTCTCATACCCTATTATTTTAAATATGGTCAGCTGTGACTTCTGGACATGAAGTGCAGTCACAGAAGGGTGTATACGTGTCCGTGGCCATTATGTTAGGAAACCCAGCAGCATTTTTTCCAGTGAATTTCAAAGGCTGGTGGATACTATCTCCCATGATCTAAGTGCTAAGGGAAAGATGTCACAGAAAAATGTGCGGTTTACCCAGGAACATGCAAGCTCAGGGAGTGGAACTGATGTTTCTCAAACCCAAGTCACAGGCTCAATTCTCAGAACTAAATTGCTCAATGTTTTACCAGCTCTGACTATTTGGTCACAACCGCCTGCTTGCTCTCTTGCAATTCCTGGTATCAGATGCTTCAAGATGCTGTAAAAATTAACTGTGGAAGATGTAGCCATATACTTGAGATTGGAAAGCTGGAGGAGGGAAAGCCAGTGCCTGGAAGATGGAAGTTTGCATCTTAAGACTGCACTTGCCTTGGGGTTAGCATGACTACAGTGCAGGTGGGGAAGGAGATGCGCCTTTGCCACTGCCAGCAGCTTTCTAAGTTTTGAGTGTTGTCTGGGCTGCAGCTGGAGGCAAAATGAAAAGGTATTCCTGAGAGAAGACTAGAGGAGCTAGAAATACTCCAATTTGGCAAATATTTAAGCTAAAAAGGCACAAGTAGGTAGTACAATAGTTTCATAAATTATTGGCTCACAGCATGACTTAATTCAAATCCTTTAAGTGCCTGATTTCATGAGAGAGGAGTTTGCTTTTTTCTTTTTGGGCTGTGGGGTTTTGTTTTGTTAACTGTACTTTTTCACATCATTCAGCCAGTAATTAGTGCCTGAAGTGGTAGAAATTATTTTTTTTACCAATGTTGCGAAATTCTAGCACCAATTTTATGGAAAAATTCTCTAGTCCATATACTCTGCAACAGTGGCAGGATTGTAACCTGCTGGTGAGGACATCATCGTGTATCTGAAACATAACTTTTGCCTATACCTCGCCTTTCAGCCAAGTTACAAAGAGTGAAAGAGACAATACAAAGCACGTGGAATGTCGCAGTGCTTGTATTTCTAGACTGTGTAAGAAGTTGTAATTATTGAATGGCTTGATTTACGAGCACTTGATTTTACAACCTTAACACCCTTTTAATACAGTATTTTGCATGCAATTCAAGACTTCCTTCTTCCCTCAGTGGAGCAGTAGCTTAGAATGGTTTAGATGCTCAGCTTTTAAGTGTTCCAGAGCTATAGTGGCTGCTGACAGTTATCAGACTTAGCCAGAAGTGAGTGCACCAGACTGTAGTTAAGTGCGAAGGAACCTTGGCTTGCCTTTAGAAAAGTTGAGGGGTGGGATGATAAAGCTTATGATCTTCCTGCCTTTTTCTTGAGTCTTAAATCCTGCCAGGCTCTAAATTTTCAGCCCATGAAGAACATTTTAAGTGTTTTTATTAGGAAAAAAAAAAAAAGGGGGAGGAAGGAAAAGAAAAATAGAAAATCATGCCCTAAATGATAAACTCTTTATAATAAACTCATAGTTTTGGGGGGAGAGAATACAGAATTCTGCACTTTCTAGAACAGGGCAGAGAGAATATTACCTCTAAAAGCTATGCATCGTTTTCTTAAAATTTTAATGTCCCATTTCTAGTTGAACAAATAAACCTCTACGAGTTGGATGCAACTAATACTAATGGACCAGAGTGCAGACTGGGAAAATAAAGAACCAGCCTCTGACTGCAAAAAAGCATGTTTCAAGAGGAAAAAAAAAAAAAAAAGAAGAAGTCATTATTTAAAAATCGTTCCACTAATGTGCTGCGAACAAAGGGCTGTTAGCTTGAAAGTACCAAACAGCTTTTATTTCGGAGTACTTTATTTGTGGCAGGATTATAAACAAGATCCTCAGCAAACCTTTCAAACAGAGCATGCGGTAGTAAAAAAATTCAGAAGCCCTTTTCCCATTTCCCATTTTCTCTAGATGTTTTTTGGTTTGCCTCCCTAATGTATTTACTATAAATGTGCAGCCTCCATCTGGTTTAACATCCAAGTCAAAGATTGGATGGAGTCAGGCAGCATCATGTTTTAGTTTTATGGTTTTCATTGAGTTCCTAGTGCCACAAAACCCATTGCAAAGATCAACATAATGCAAGATCTCATCTCATATATGCTCATGTTGAGTGCAATGTTGAATGAAGACTCCAGGCTATTTTCATCATCCAAGCACTGAAGTTTATTATCTGTAACATATTCCTGCCTAGAAGTGCTAACCAAGGCTCTGTTAGACACTAAAGAGCCACATGCGGTTCTTGCCCTTGGGAAGAGCTAAATTGGACAAAATCAGAGGAAGGTAGCTATGAGGAAGAGGCGAAGCAATTCAGTAAGGGATGCAGAGCAGGTCAGTGGTAGAGATGTAAGC
Source organism: Loriculus beryllinus (assembly GCA_039877255.1). Taxonomy (NCBI): domain Eukaryota; kingdom Metazoa; phylum Chordata; class Aves; order Psittaciformes; family Psittacidae; genus Loriculus; species Loriculus beryllinus. Next base: position 46,255 of record JBCJKH010059015.1, read on the forward strand.
CTGCATGCACTGAGTTATTAATAGTGCTCTGATGGCTGTACCATTGGGGATCATGCTAGATGTTGACGTGGTGTTTTTCAGCCAGAAAAGTGCCTTTAGTTTGTTTTCCCAACTGCACAGCTCTAGGAAACTTGTATGACCATGTCTTCCATGCTGAGAAAGATACAGAGCCCTGCTCTGGACAGCATTTCCAAGCATGCTTAATGCCTCTATGCTCCTTCTCATGCCCCAGTGCCCTGTCTATGGGATGGTAGTGCTCAGTCCTGCCCCAGCTGCTGAGAAACCTTGAGCCAGTTCTAAAAGGATGTTGGGCTCTTGAAAAACATGATGAAAAACAGTCATAGACATAACTGTCGTCAGGAAAGTGGATCCTTGTATGTCATAGGAGCTTCAGCCTTCTTTTCTCCCTGTGATTTTCAGAGAAGGCTAGTTCACTCTCAAAATCACTGTCTTTATCGAGTTGCTGGTTTCCCGCTACTGCTACCTAAACAATGAAGTTTCTGCTCTTTCCATCCCAGAGAAATTTCGGAAAATACTGAGAAACTTCTGAAAAAGTACCCTGGCATGTTGAAATTTCTCATGAAATGAAGTTCCCAAACTGCTTTTCAAACCACCTCATTGCGGTGTTTGTTAGTGTATAATATAATTCATATGAGAGCCAACGTGATGAGGCTGAAACAAAGTGGTTCAACCTTACCCAAGCAGAATGTTAAATAAAAGTCAGATGAAATTGATACTGTCCCCTGAAACACTCTGATTTTCAGAATCAGCATTTTCTCATAGAAAGCTGTTCTATATCCCCTGCTGGCAGCAAGCTTAGAGACATCAGCTTTTTCTCGAAAAGCTTTAAGAGCTGGGTATTATTATTATTATTGTTGTTATTATTATCATCAATAATATGCAGAGGAAATGGAGCTGGAAGACAGAGGCAAGAAGAAAAATTCTGCTGCAACTTTCTCTAGTAATACTGGTTTAGATTCACAGGGTCATAAAGGACCACCTCTACAAAATCCTCTCCATCTTTCTTTGTGTCCCTGTTTCTATCCTCAGCATTTTTGGCAGGCTCATTCACATGCTACTAGTGCCTGGCACAACATCAAAACTAACTCCCTAATGCTCCTTTTGTGCTTTTAGTAACTTTTGGGTGTTTTTTTTCTTTGCCAACTAGGTAAAATAGAAGGGTAGCACCAGTGCACAGGAGAAGGAGGTCTTTGGACTGAGGTGAACTCAACAACATTCCAATTAGCTAAGCAAAGTGGGCTCACACAGTGTGATGAGGCCATTGCTGCTTGCTGGCTGCACAGATTCATTCTAATATCTGGTTGACAAGTGCAATTTAAAAGTCTTTAGGATGGATGTTAGTGCACACATGCATGGTTGTGTGCTGCTCAATGAGCAATGCAATTAGGAGGCTAAGCCTGGATGTCAAAGAGCAGTGGAAATGAGACTGAGGTAGGATAGGTTGGTGTTGCATGGCATGAGCTGCTCTGTTGGGCAGTGGGCTTATAGCAGGCCACAGAAAACTAGGCATAACTCTCTGTCCCTGAGGGTTTTTGTCCTAGCTGGAAAGCCTGTGCCTTGCCACAGGGCTGCCATTTCCTTTGCATACTATTAATTGCCTTTGCATACCTATAAATATATTTTCCTTTAGAAAGAATTATTGGCACACATGACTGACATGTATCTTTCCAGGCTTGGGCCTTCATGCATGAAATGTATTGTCTTCCCCTTTAAGGAGTTTACTGCCTCACTGACCTTTATATTCTGCAAAGAGGCATTTTAATCTCCCACACTCTGCACTGCTAAGTGGTTTCTCATTTGACTTGTGCTACTCAATGGTCTTTCCATGTTGACGAGCTCTATTAAGTCACTGGGAGTTAGTCTGAAACTCTTCTAAGCTGTTATTTTCAGTAATAACTCTCCTATTTGTTCCCCAGGTTCGCCGCACCCACAGGAGGGGGGAGGAGATGTGGAAGCACAAATTCTCATTAAAAGAAAAAAGCAATTTTCTTTGGGAGTAAGCTACCTCAAGGCAACTGGAAAGGGACCGACACTGGTTCCAGTAAGAACCAAGCTGAGACTGGGAATCTTTAATCAATTCTCTTATTGAGGAATTCCCCAAATGGTATTTATTATGCACAGCCTGTCGGTTAGTCTCTGTGAGACTAGAGAGTGTCTCAATATTTTATAGCTGAATGCTGCAAATGTTCACTCCTATCAGCATTGTCTCTGTACAGTTTGTACATAACAAATGATGAGTGCTCATTTTTCAGCATCATTCTCTACGTACAAGTCGCCAGTCATGTGACTTATTTTGCTTGAAAAGAATGACAAAGAATGAAAAAGCAAGACAGACCCTAAGAAAACTCTCCATGGAAGACAGAAGAATGTGCATTTTTCACTGGACTCACCTCTTTATCATAGAAAGGATGGGACTATCCATGCCTTGCATGCAGGAGCTGAAGCCACCAGTTAGCTCAGCCAGCATGGGGTGAGTGAGGTTACGGGCTGAATGAGCAAATGACAGAGGCGGTTGGTTAGTCAAGGAAATTCCCTGGCCCCTCTACCTGAGCAATTAAAATGAAGCTTTTCTACTGCTCTTCACTGCTGCTTCATCCACTCTGCCTGTTGCCTCGGCTCTGTATTCAGAAGGCTTGAAATCTGCTCATTCACCAGTTCCAGCCTGCCTTTTCTCTCTGTGCCCATAATACTTTATATGCCTGTACAGCTGTAGCATGATGAGGCATGGGGCTCTGAGTCTAGTGTCCTCAGGCACAGCGACAATGGCTAGTAATGAGCACCCAGCTGGGACAGGGGTAGGACTGCCAATTTTCCTCACCTGAAGGCTGAACCCTCTGTACACTTGGTTAAAATAACCAGCACTGGCATTTGCCAGTGACGTTGTTAGTATTGGAAGGATAAGAAAATCTAATGACAAGGAAGCCGCCTGTCAATGATGCACATTGACTCCTCTTGACTGAGCAAATGTGCAAGCCAAAGCCTGTTGGAACCACACAGCTGTTGTCACCCAGTCAAGACACTGAGAAATAACAGTAGGGGTTGGAAATCCTGTCTTATCATAGCAGGGAGCTCCCAGGCAATAACCTCAAATACTGGCTTAGCTCTACTCAACATTGCTTGAAGACATTCTTCACCAATGGTGATGGAACCAAGAGAGGACTAGGAAAAGAACCATATTTCACCCTCAGATGTTGCTCTGTCATTTGGTTTTCAGGGGGATGAATTCTGTTTTGTACAATCATCTTATTTTCTAACTCCTCCAAAAGTTCACAACAGGGATGAAAACCTGAGAGTTGAAAGGGCCTGATTTCTCACAGTTGCTGAACAACACAAAGCTTCTTAGCTCTAGTTGGAGAAACCTCTGAGTCTGGAACACACCACAGAGCCAGTGTGCACAGGAAGAGTCTCCAAATACTCTGAGTGAGCTTTTGCCCATTATTTTCTGAGCTAGCACTGATGAAATCATATACACATATAGTACAATAATATCAACCTCATAATGACAAGGGAGAGGATAAAAAATGTGGGCTTTATAAGAAAAAATGATCTCTTTTAATAACAAATTGTAACTAATTAGACTTTGAATGGGAAATCAAATGAAAGTGCATGAAGGCTCAATTTTCCATACAGCTGACGATCTGACCTTTTTAGGAGTGGAAAAGAAAATTATTTTTAATTAACATGACTAATCATTTCCTGCCATTTTCAGATAATTGGCTTTGTCAAAAAAATGAGATGGTTTGGGGTGGGGGGGGAACTGGAGGGGTGACAGCGGTAGCTTCACTGGCATGATTAACCTTTTAGATTCTGTGTGCAAAAGGAATTTGGAATACTAGTTATAAAGGTGAACAGGTTTTATATGGAAATTTGGTGCCCTCCCCCTCTTCCTTTCCATATGGCTCATAGAAATTCATACGTAGGGAAAAAAAGTGTTTCACATGCTGCAAGATTTCTTTCACTCTGAAACAGTCCTTCATTTAAAAACGCAGAGGAGACAGTTTAGTTAATAGACCGTTTTCTGATACATCTTGAGGTCGCTCATAGGATCTAGGACACGGGGTCAGATTTTGGAGTCCTTAATAACATCTTCTGCTCAAGCTAGTTGGGAATTTGGCTTGGCTGAGCGTAGTCAGCTTTTATTCTGACTGAACAGCAAGTAATTGAAGGTGGTGAGACTGGGTGCTGTAGAGACTGTTTCACTGTACCTACCTGCCTGAAACGTGGAAGCCTGTAATAGAAATCTTGGGCTATGAGATGTGACTTCACTCTCTTTTAAGCAGCAACAAAACCTGGTGTACAGGAGGCTTTCCTAGGCAATCAACGTAAGGTTTTAATACACACTTCAAGGGATGGGCAGAGTGTTTGTAGAAAGAGCAAAGGAAAGCAGGAAGATCAAATGTCTCCGAAACATGACCTGCAAGGAAAGACTGAACAGCCTGGCATCGTTCAGCTGAGAAAATTCAGTGGGGAACTTCAGTTTTGAATAGCATTAAAAAGGCACTTAGAAAGGCTATAATCTGTGCTCTGCTTTCAGAGCTAGTAGGGTAAGTAGATATAAGAATAAATTGCAGCAGGAAAGACTCGGAATAGATACCAGGAAAAGCTTTCAAGTGATGAAGAGAGCAGAGCACCAGAAATACAGTAGAGTCCCTGTTTCTGGTATTCTTTAAGTGGGACAAACATCTGTCAGGGATGACATGAGGACAGTTCACCCTGCCCTGGGGCAGGGAAATGGATGTGCTGCTCTGCTGAAGTGCCTTCCACATGTGATGTCTGTAATTGTATATGAAAGGAAACATTCCTGTTTGATATCAGCAGTACTGGATAGGGCTCTAAAATAACAAGCACGTTTTGAAACAGAAGGAAGACATAAGCATATACAAAGTGAGTTGCAATGCACATTGGATGTAAATGAAGGCACAAAAAGAAAAAAGCACCTTGGTTAAACAACTGAGTTAATCTATACAGCTCCTTTAACCCCAGCGTGGAGCTGCTGGTGGTAACATGGTGCCTGCTTGTGCAGTGCACTGATGGTTAGGATGCCCTGTGGTTTATTAAGCTCTGGGGTGGCTACTGGTGCAACCGTAGACTGGTTCCTGGGATGATTTGCCTGACTGGATATTGTTTATTATCTTTTGGCCGGCATGGAACCGGGCTGAAGACATTCACCCTGGTGTCTCTTGAAATGACAGTGATGGCATTCACTGACACAGCAAAGGAACAGCTCAGTCTGGAAAATATCCTATCTGCAGAAAAGTAGAACTCATGGCATGGTTCTTCCATTCAATCCCTACCACCAGAAAAAAGAACCTAGAAAGATCTGAGTTTAAACCAAAGTTGTACCTCATGTCGGATGAACACCTTTGACACAGTTTTTCCAAACCCCTCTTTCTCCTTGTTGCCCCCACTTCTAAAGCACTCCAGTTTCAGGAAGATGAAGAACAAGCAGGATAAATTCCTGAACTACATACCAACAGTAACTCCTCTCCCTTCCACTTTAACTGACGTAATCCCATAGCAAATAATTTGTTATTTTAGTAATATCGAAATGTGCATTCATTTCTATTCACAAAGCAGATCAGAACAAGTTCCACTGATGACCAAGAGTTATCTTTGGGAGTGCAGAATTCTGCAAATTAGCAATCAAACATAATGAAAAAAAAATCAAAGATACTGCATTACAAAATGCACTTTGTTAATTTATTTTAACAAGTGTCACTTATTTTCAATTATTTACAGTGCTAGTTAGCATACTCATAAAAGTACTGCAGCAGATTGAGTTAAAAGTAATGGATTCTCAGTGCTGGGAAATCTCAGCAGAGCACTCTGCTATTAAACACTTGTAAAAAATGGAAAGGAAATGTTATGGTGGGCTGTTTTCTTTCGGGCAGTTTTGCTTATTGTGAAGGACTTTCTGATGGGGTAAAGATAATTGGGCCTACAGATTAAGTGAGTTAGGAGTTAGATGAGTTCTTACTATGAACAATTCTGTAAATTCCCACATCACACTTTCTCTCTTCCAGCTCCTCTCTCCCTTTAACAAATCCAACATTCAGGACCTGATCTCAGGGTGTCCTTTCTAGTCTGAATTCTCAGGATTTCTTCAGCTGCTCATCATTTAAAGACAGTTATTTTTTGGCATTTCATTTCCTGCCTTTTTCCTCCTCTTCTTGCATCTTTCATAGATGGTGATAAATGTGACTAACAATGTGCCCAATGTGAAAGGCAGAGTGCAAAACCCAATTCCATTTGATTTCCCTTTTTTTTTTTCACTAACTTTAAGCCTCAGATTTACCCATGTCTCACTCCACTGGACCTGTCACCTGAATTAAATAGAGACTCTTAAAACTGATTGCTGCAAGGAAATAGATCTTAGAAGCGAGAACATAACAGCGTCTTAGCCAAAATTCCCTAATAATTATTGAGCCTCATTTAAATTTTATTTCCCTCCCCTGAGATATGGAAGCAGCTCAATGCTAATCAGAATGTGAGAAAAGTGACCTTAATTTTGGATGATCTATTTTCAAAATCTTGTTGAAGGCAGTAAAATACTCTGATAATTCATACTTTGGATAAATGGCACAGAAAGAGAGGGGACAGCAGGCAGGGAATACTGAGACACTTGTCTGCTTTTACGCATCACTGCTGACACCTGCTGCGTATCTGCCTGGCATAGCCATCTTCCTGAAAACAAGGAAAGAACCGGCTCCTCCGCTCCGTAAAGGGAGTCCCAGCTTTTTTAGCAGGGGTTTTGCCTTGTCAAGCATGTCCGCACTGTGATGAATGAAGCAGGTTTATCAGCAAGAAAAAACCCTGCTGTCTGGGTTGGGGAGGAGAGGATTTTTCCAGCTATATACTGCTTTTTATTAGTATTATTCTACCAGTATTCAGAATTCCTGCCTGTTTTGCAATATTTGCTTGGCATCTTGGTAACCTGAGCTTTATTTCACTGTCTCAAGCTCTGAACTGGATGGACTGAGCTACCCTTGTACCTTGGCCAAGAGAGAAGGGATCATCAGCAGGTGATGCTGTAGGCAGAGCTGATACAAATCCAAGGCAAGGTTGGTTTTGGCATAAAAGCGACCATCTCAAGCATTGGTTGTTCCTTTAGCATATCTCACTTGCTCTTTGGGTGGGTATGGGTTAATCCGGTTGATGGCTCCCTGCCAACCTGTGGGAGTTGCTCTGGCAAAAAGTGTGTTTTTTCACTCTGTTCCCGCTGAAAAATGAGGAGTCCTCACCTGCCATAAACCTTCATGCCGTAAAAAGCTGCTCAATACAAGCTGATGCCCAGCAGCGTTATGATAGTTATCCGATGTGACACAAGTAAGCATTTAGGAGTCAGCTTACTTTGGCATGGCGATACAATGAGGAATCTGATGGACAACTTGTATTAATATCATGGAGTGTGGGAGGGGGAAAATGAAGAACTAGAGAAGAATTTTCTCTTTGAATAGATGCCTGATAAAAGAACAGAGGCAGGTAAAAGATAGATTTGTTTTTTTAAGGAAGTGTCTGTAGTATTTGCATTTTATAATTGTTCCTGTAAAGGTGTGAACTGAATATCAGCTCAGCTTTCTTGTGCTTTTTCTTTTCTCCCTCTGTGGAGTGGCAGAATGCTAAACAGCTTTGTTTCCATCGCTCCAGGGGTTACAGCGTGATCCCTAGTCATTCTTCCACTGAATGGCAAACCAGATCCCACCCCACATTCACCCCCAGACATCCCTGAGGACTGTTGCAAGGCCAGTGCAACTCACCCCTTGCCCAAACCAACCAGACCACAAGTGGCAGAATGATGCTCCTCATTATTAATCCCACTGTGATTCTAAATGTTGTGCTATCACTGGGCACATAAAGATACTTGAGGGTTTCCTGAGTTCAATTATGATTATTATGTTCTCTGAGAGATAATTGTTTTATTTTGTTATTAGGAAATCTCTTTTGCTGATCTGCTCTGAAACAGCAGCAGACAATGGTAAATACTCCTGTTTGTGTTAAGTGTGCATTCCCACTGGACTGCCCCTGCCTTGTTGAGGTCCCCTTGCTTTATCCCTCTCTGTGAGAAATGGTTAAAGACTCTTTCAAGATGGACTGCAGACAGCAAGGATTTGACACACTGCCAGAAATACCCTCTTGTGAAATGCTGAGGAACAGCACCTCGTCTGCAGGAGGGACACTGTGCAGATCTGGGATGTGCAAGACTGGCTGCATACATGCTGAGACTTGTTATGGGCACAGGCAAGATGGACTTTCATTGTTGTTCAATTCAGGTCACTTGTGAAAACCATGACGCCATTGACAAGCTATGAAGTCATCCTTTCTAGTCTCCAAGAAACCTGGAACATCCCAGTGCAGGGAGCTGACTGCAAATTATGTGGGCTTGTGCTGTTGGTTCTCTTCCACATTTAATTTACACTGTCTTTTGAGCTGCCTAAACCAAGCAGAGTTCAAGATTCTTCACTTCATGAACATCATCACTAAAAATTTTACTCTAAAGAATTTTTGGTAGATGTGAAACAAAGTCAAACACGTTTGTCTCAGGCTTATCAAATCCCAATGATTAAAGTGCTCACTTAGCCAATCTTTGAGGATACTACATACAGCATGTCTTTCAGTGAGCAGCATCTAGCACAAGAGGCTCTGGAGCAGCAGCACCTGAGCCCTGAAACCATATACCAGCTCTCCGGGGGCACCAGGCGTGACCTGAGAGCCTTGCTTCACCTCCCAAGGGACAGAGATCCACACTTACAGTGACCTGAACAACTCATCCCCTCCCTATTCATCTCAGAGGCCAAGAGTTGAGCTGGCCAGGAATAAAAATCACAGGTAGAGCGAGAGAGAGACAAATGACTAACAGATGTTTGCCCTGCTATTCCACCTGCACTATGGCTGAGGGGTCAGTCCACTGCAATCTGTAGGATATATCTTTTCCCTGACATTAAAAATGCTGAATATTCAGCGTTCCGGGTGCATCCAGGTACGTTCCAGGTCCCAGTGTGCCAAGTCTGTATCATTTTACAGCTACTGCAACCCCAGTCATATCATTGTCCTCCTGCTTCTGGATGTGAGCTCCCCTTTCCCCCATGACCATCTCCAGAAGCTTCTATCCCACAGAAATTTAATATTAGAAGAGAAATTCTTTCATTTCAAAAGGACTTTCTCTTCTTTCCTTCAGATGTCCCTTTCTAGAGTGAAGCATAAGCATGAAGATACTTCCTAACCCCAAGGCTGCCACTTCTTATGAGTGCATTACAAAGCCTCCCAGATACATATTAGGCTTGATGTGGACTCTCTAAATCTCAAGAACATTTAATAAATGGGGAATTAGCCTGATTAAGTCTTACCAGAGAAGAATTTCTTACATCGATACGATCTCCAATGAGCACTGCACTTCATTTAATAAATGTATTTATTAAATACATACAAGATTTGTAAATGGAACTCTTGTCTTGCTGAACCTTATTAGCTTCATCCTTATTTAACATTTATTTTCTTGAGATGAGACAATATTTGTTAGATCTTGAACACGTCACTGCAAAATCCACCCATGGTTTATTCAGGCTGACTCTAAATATTAAATTTCAACATTTGCGAGACCTGGCTCCTTGTTTAATCTACCAAGATCTCTAACAAGCACAAGGAAAGATTTGCTAACTCAAAAATAACTGTTATTGAATCTCCAGTGGGTTTGTAAAAACCTACATAATATTTAATAAACTTGCCCTTAGATTTGCTTAAATCTGTTTAACATCCATTAGAAAGGGAAAAGGAATTTATTGGAGTCCTTGTCGGATTCGTGCAAAACTTCATAAGTATATCAGATGTTACCAAAATCCTATTAAACTGCCATGAGAGCTTTCTGTTTCATTTCTCATCATTGTTGATTATTAATGTATTTGCACATAAATAACAGCTCTCTCCTCCTGTGCATAAATAATAGCTCTTTCCTCCTAAGCATCACATCCCTCCTCCTGTCCTACTCGCTCCCTACCATCAGAATTCAGCTGGTGAGAAATTACAAGTCACTGCTTGAGCTGATCCCACTGTATTTCTGCTAACATCATGTTTTAGATTGCAGCCCATAATTTTGCAGACCTTTGCTGGGAACACATAGATTGCCTCTGTCAATTTTATACATCTTCTCTAAAGAGACACATTCTAAGAAAAAGTAATCATGCTGTATCAATAGCAGAAACAATGCTTCCCCACCTCTGATTATCCCAACATTCTGCCAGACTAAGACAGACAGAATACCAAACATTGTGCTCAGTTTTCAACCTGCGTACAGAGCATTTTGATATCTCTATCTGGTTCCAGTATTTCTGGGGCAGTGATCCAAGTTATGTTTGGCCCAGAACCTCTGCCAAGTTGTCTTGCAGATCATTCTGCATCCTGATCATAAAATTTCGCTTGAAAAGAGAAAATTGAAAACAATTATGGTCTTGCATGCTTCAGTGTACCACTCCTCCTGGCCTTTGAGTCCAGGGATGAGTAGAGCACAGCTTCTCCAGCACATGGGCAGTATATTAAGTGGGTAGGTAAAAGTAGCCTAATTTATTTGCTCTGTGATTTCAGTCTTTTCATATCTTGACAGTTTCCTTGAAAACCCCTCTTTTCTATGACAATTGATGCAGATCCCTTCTTTACTAGGTCTGACCTTGGAGTAGGTAGCAAAGAGCAGCAGATGATATGCTAGAACTCTCAGCAGTGGAGATGGAGGTTCAAACCTGCTCAAGGCTAGAGTGGAAATGAGCTCAGCCATGTGAATCTTGTAACCATTTCTCAACAGCATGAAATACCCCACCATTTTCCTTGCTTGGCACTTTGTGCACGGAAGGAGATAGCAGGAATAAGAAGGTGGACAGTGCTGCTGGGTGCCTGCGTGAGGACTTGTTGCCTGAATAGCATGTAGCGCTGCAGTGCAGAGAGAAGGGGCTTTTGCTGAATGCTACAGAAATCTAGGGTTGGGATAGCCAACAAAAGCAGCTGTTCTAGGAAAAAGGCTGGCAGAGCAAATTCTGCTACATAATGGGCAGATTCAGCTCTCCTTACAGGAGTTTTGTGGCAGTGCTATCAGACTTTCCCTTTATTGCTTATCAAAATCCTCTTATAAAAACATGATGCCAGAATAGTATTTAATATGAGTGCACTGATATGACAGTGAAGAAGAGCAGACAGGCCAGACATGACAGATACTGTTGGCAGTTAGAGCTGCTACTAAAAATACAGGAATGGATTTATTAAAGGGTTACAGAGGAAGGTTCTGCTTTCCAGCTGATCCCTTGTACAGAGGCCACATATTAAACATTTGAGTTTGAGCTCAAGTAAAATATGTAATTCTCTACAGATTTGTAAGTTTGCCTTGTGATAATTTGCTACCAGGTTCAGGTTATTCTCCTAGTGATTTATAGTCGTGATTGTTCTAAGCGATATTTATTGCATCAGATAGTAGAGTCAGCTTTTAGGAAAAGCTGGTATAGATGACACAAGCCTTGTACATTTGGGGAGTTTTTAAATAGCATTTATAGAGTGCAGAATTGTGGGAAATTCTTGAGGAAAGCAGAAAGGAAAGACATGGACAATGTCACTACAGACACTCAGAAGCAGTCAGTGATTTTCTGAGTGTCTTAAGAAGTGGTACGGCCTCTGTTTAGCACGGTGAAAATCCATTCTCCTCCAGGTGAACTGTGTCAGGAACACAGCATGGAGATATGCAATATATGTATTTACTTCTGAAAACCTAGTCATATGAATCATTAATAAACAAATAAAATTGACAGAAAAACCACCCCAAAGGAGATCTCAGACTGCCTGGATGCTAACCCAGTTAGTTAACATATGAGCTGGTTTATCCTGAAAAGAACTCATGTCCCAGCCAGGCATAATTCTGCAGTCTCTGTTAATACATGTCCATGTACAGAGCCTGATGAATACAGAAAGTCTGGATAGGCAGTTCTGTGGCTCTGCAGGAGGAAAAACAACGCCTCATCTACTTCTGGCCAGGGCTGGAGTTGAGACACAGCTATTTAAGGCTGGATTGATTCCTGTACGTACAGAGCAGCTGCATTTCAAATCAATTTCAATGCAAACCACAAATGCTCAAGACTGCTTTTGGGAAAAAAAAAAAAAAATAAATAAATGAAAGCATTCAGGTTCCTTTATATAGATTCAGATGCTGAAACATAAGACTTCAAGTGGCATTTGATTTTGACATTGAAATACTCAGATATGAAAAAAGCCCTCTCAAGGAATAACAGAAGAAAGCTTGGCAAAAGACACACGCTGCAAAAAATGAAGGCCATTTCTTAACAAGAGTCCACATGCTACCCAGCAGTGATATACCAGCAGTATAATCTTAATTAGCCAATAAAAGTTCTTAGACAATCTGTCTAGACTTTCTTTTGCCTGAATGTAAAATTGGCTTTAAAAGAAATACATGAACAGCAATGAAAAGTCAATGAAAAGCTGTCAAAAAAGCTTCCTGCTGTTTCACATCTGCATCCTGCACTTTTCTTAAAACAAGATCATTTAAGTGAAATCCTTCATTTTCTAAGCAGAACTGCTGCTATATTTGAGATTACTTCATTGCAAGCTCACAGTCAGCTTCCCAACTTGCCAATGTAGAACTTAACCAGAGGACATCTCTCCTAGAACGGTGTAATAAACACAGTCCAACACGGGCCTTCATCTTGAGGAAAAAGAGTCATTAGAAATCATCTTAACTGAATATAGTCATGTTTTGAAAGTACACTGAGCTTGCCTTGGAATGCTCTTTTCACTGACGCAGTAACACCCCCAATGCCACAATACAGGGGTTAACATAGAAAAGACTCCACTTTACAAGAGAGACAGAATTTCACGAGCTGAAGCGAACTACCATTGCCTAGCCTTGGAGTGACATGCAGGGAGAGCAGACCTGCTTCTTCTCCAGTGGGTGCAGCAGCAGAGAGGGCACCTGGAACACTGCTACTTATTAATTTTCATAGGAAGCCACTTTCCATATCCCAGAGCTGGTACCCAGAGAGCTGTCTGACCTCACACCATTACTGTCAGAATGTGGCACTCGTTTGCACTAAGCAGCACTAGGATGCACCAATGCACCAGAAACTCAACACAGCAGTGAGGGAACGCACAACTGCAATAGCTCCCATCCTTAGGTGGGTGAGCAAGGCTGAGCGACAAGCTGCTAATCCTCATCTCTGTTAAATCCTACACTGCTTAAAGGCAGGCAGCCAGGTCACTGGGGAGAAGAGCTGGAGCCTGGAGAGACCCACACCACAACACTACTTCCCGCAAGTGACACATTTCATGGGCGGCCAAGACAATGTCTGCATCTAACCTTAAGCAGAATATCTTATTTTAAAACCAAATCTGGACTATGGATGCCTGCTTTCTTTGTCATACCGGGGCTATCTCAAACAAAACAGCAACCTAGTGAAGCATTGCCATTTATCATGAGTAAGGAGACAGCTTCAGTGCATATTGCAGCATCCAATGTTAGCATAAAACCCAATTCAAATTTCAAATGAACATGTGCATATTTGAGCTGCTTTTCCATTACCCAAAATTTAATCTGTTTCATCTCCGTATTTACACAATGTAATACACATCAAGTCTTTTTCAGTTAACAAAATAGTTGAATAATTTCTTTATTAACCAACCTTTTGTTATTATCAGGCCAAAATTTACGTGAACAGGGAATACTGAAAGCACCGTGATTTGCATCAGACTATTTGCTGCTAACATGTCAGGTTTCATGCACTGATGCAAATGCCTGCAGCATTGCATGACACAGGACCAGTCAAGGCACCTTCCTGGCAAGAGGGAGGGGCATTGTCAGCATGAGGTTTTCTTTAAATAATGAACGTCAGTAAAGTGTTAAAATAATGCCAATAGTTTCCATTACAAGAGCAAGCTAGATGGCTTCTTGATGCCTTATAGATAGAAAATATATAAATCTTGAAATACCAAAGCGAAAGGAAACAGAACAGCCTGCAGTATAAACTTTGTATATATATCTTCCCAACATCCTGGATATATTGACAAATCTCTTAAAATGCCATACTGCAGTTCATATTTTCAGGTCAGATATCTTGTTGAATATACTAGAGCAAATAGTCCGGATATTTCAAACACTGCCTTGATAAATAACTTTCCTAAGAACATGTAAAGAAAGCGTATAAACTCCATTGATCGTAATTTACTACCTGCTATGATTTTGCAAAGCGGGGTACATATACCCAGTCACAGTGACTTCCTCCTCTCATTGATCTTTTTTTCTACACAAGGAAGCTGGTCTGAGGAAAGCTTATACAGCTTCAGAGATAGACAAGGGAATATATTTCTCATGCCCGGAAGATCACTAGCAATGCATGAAAGCCATCTTCCAAGAGTGTGAAGGGTTCAGGACATTTGTCATCCTCTGTTGTCTGAGGAAGGATAAGGAATGAAGAAGGCAAGGGAGGGCGCGTGATGGAAGAGGCATCTTAGAATTATTTATGCGCTGCTACTCCCCCATGGCTATGAAAGCTGTTCCTCGCATTAGCACAAAGTGAAAAGGGACTGTGAAGTATGGAAGGTACAAGATGAGGCAATACTTTGTATTTCCTCCTGGGATGCAGGATTTCAGGGACAGAAACTGGAATAACTTACTGCATTTGATTATATATTACCCTTCAGATGCAGAAATGCATTTAGAGCTGGTCCCAAATGAAGTTCCAAAAAATTCATCCTACTTTGAAAACCAGACATATCTCAAGGGAAAACCTCACTGTAATCACAATATTTCTATTTTCCATGGGGAAAGTCAAATGACAGCAGGGGCTTCCTCTGCAGAAGGTTTTTATGAAATTCATTTTATTCCTCCAGGAAAACTGACAAGACGCTTTGCACCACACATTGGAATAGGCAGTGTAGGCGTCAGCGAAATGGGAGCCAGGATTCACAGGCTCCACTTCTCCCCCTTCTCCCCCTGGGTAGGTTGGGAGGCAGGAAAAAAATGCAGCAAAGAGCAAAGGCTCTCAGATGCAACAGTCTAGGAAGTCTGGTTTCGATGTCCCCAGCAATGAAAAGGGACTTTGGGGAAGAATTTCTGTCTCATCTTCCAGAAGTTTTTAAGTTTTCACAACCAAAGCCAATTCTGTTTCTAAAAATCTTTTTTTTTTTTTTTTTTTTGTGAAATAAATGTGATTTTCTAGCCTGTACAGCAACTATCTTCTCTATTCATAGATGCATTTTTTCCTTGCCGCAGATCAAACTTAGCAACCCCAATCAGTTCTTTCAACCTTCGTCTGACGGCTTTTCATCTTTCCTTCTCCTACTCGTCACACTTGTCTTTCTGTTTCCACAGACCTGTTCCTTCCTTTTATTGTTCAGTAAATCTAGACTCTTTTCTCTTATTCCTCCCCAAATCAGTTTTTGCATTCAATAGGATGTGCTCCTCAACCTGCTGAATGCATATTAACATACTTTTTGTTCATTTGTCCGTTCCCTAATATTTCCTCTGCTGGGCTTTTGATTTAATTTCTATCCTCCCCAGCAGAAGTTGGATGCAGAACACACACTCAGTTCTTGCTTCTCTGGTTCTGTTCCATTCTGCTATCTTTACCAGGAGGAACACATTACCCTTGTGATGCAGAAAACCTGCCAAAGAACAACTGAAAACAAAACCTAAACAAACCAACAAACCAACCAACCAAAAAACCATAACCACACCAGGGAAAAAAAAACACAAGCAAACAAACCAACCAACCAACCAACCAAAACCTCCCAAAACCAGATTGAAATGAATACCTCAACTGAACCTGCATCAAGCCAACTACTTCACTTCTGCATCATGGCACACGCACATTGAAAAATCCAGGAGCACATCCCCAGGATGTGCAACTTGTCTCATAAAAATAAAAGCTCAACCCTATATTCTTCTGCTTTGAAATAGCAAGGACTTCACCAGTTGCTTTTTGCCAGCTCATCCTGACACATTTCACATATCCACGAAAGCAATGTTTTATTAAATTTGGGGTAACACTTTAAAGGGTGCTGGTAGTTATTTGTGTAGTAACACAAATTGTCTAATTCAGTTTTATTCTGTCCTTGAAATGCTCCCAATGTTCAACAAACACCATAAAAAAACAGATATTCATCATTAAAGTGAGTTATGCTATAACTGCAAGAGCAGCCTGTTACAGCTATCCAAAAACACTTCGACAAGGACACCCTGTGTGAGATCATTCTGGAGGACAGAGTGCAAGTTTCTGCATGTATCAGCATGGAACTGGCCTTGGATTTCACACAAGCAGACATGAAGGTAATCACATCATATCTTTACCTCTTTCTTTCTTCCCCAACTCTGTCTTATTGTCTTTTCATGAATCAAATTTGAGAAGGAGGAATTACTCCAGCCCCTGCTAGTTTCATCACAGAACTGTATCACTGTTTGGGTAGGCAGGCATCTGATGATGCCGTGCCATCAGGTAGGTAACCAATCCATGTGTTCCAAAGCCCATCAGCTTCACTGCTTTCCTGAATGAGATTGGAACAATGCTACAAATCTCCACCAGGTAATTATCTTCTAATGACAACAAAAAGATAGGAAAATAGACATATCACATACATACCAATGACTGGAATTTTTTTTTATTCAAACTCTTTAGTGACATGCCTATATTTGGTGCCTACACTCCCTCTGTAGTCAAGAGAGAGAAATAGATGTTTCAAAAGGGCAACTCCGATCTCATCACTCTTGGTTACCGCACAGGGAAAAGAGCCAACTAACTTAGGACATCTGTTATGTCTTAGGTAGGAAGATGACTTGCTAAAGGGATGAAGACTGCATTCACAATGTTTTGATAACCTAAAAATACAGGCAGGCACCTAAAAGGAGTCTCAGCATCTAAGCCAGGCACCTAATGAGTTTCACTCAATATCACAGGCAGGTCAGAAGTCCAATCATCACCCAAGGACATGACCCATTCACTCCTCTGAATGACATCACTTCTCACAAGTTATTAAAAGTCGCAGCAGCATAGACCATGCACACAGAGTAACAGATTTATTTTGCAGAGACATGCTTTGCCCTTTCTTTTCCATGATCAGCTGTATACAACTGAACTCTAAATGCAATCCAAAATACCCTTGAGGAACAAGCCCAGTGCATCTTCTACTAGATCAGTTACAATTAAAAGGAAATACTATTAAACCTGACAGATGGCAGCATAAAACACAAGTTGGTTCAACTTTAGAAAGCTATTTTTCTTGACTTTTTTTCTGAGAAGGCAAAACATTTGTTACCTGACAAAACATAGGAATGACAATAATAGGTTTCTTAACATTGCTATTTAAAATAACATCACTGTACATCAAAAAGACAGATGCAAGAATACTTGAGAAAAACAGAAAAAAATGGAAACCACTTGAATTGCTCGGATATAAATGGCTTGGTTTCATTAGTGGTTTACATATTTCTTTTTGCTGTATTTGATCCAGAAAACAGGCTCTCAAGAAAATGGATAAAGGACATTCCAATTAGAAAGTATAACCATTTAATACCGCCCATACATATGAAGGAGCAGTACTGCACTGCTGTTTCTCCATCTCCCAGAGACCTCCATCTCCCCCTGCAGACACAGAGATCCCCACCAGGAAGAAAAGCACCAGGAGGGATCTGCAGGGCCAGCAATTCACTGGGAAAACTCCATAAGACTTGGACCACACTCTATACCCTCAAACTTCATAAAGAACTAGGGTGTGAGAGCCTTCCAAGAGCATGACAAGCACCTCTTTGACAATACATGGGGTTTTCTACAGCTGGCTTTTGGACTGTCCTTCGAAAACATAGATCTATTTTGTCATCCTGTAAGCTCAGCCGCTTGTTTTAACTGAAATGCTTTGATTAGAACAAACTGAACTGGCTTCTGCCCCATGGGTTACAGCAGAGAGAGATGCAATGAACACAGTTTGCAAAACACCATTTCTTCAGCTAAATAAACAGTTATTATGGTGCACAGCACAACACCTTAGTCCATCTTCTTCCAAAACAGTGACTCATTCAAATAATATTTGAACAGTGATTCTGTTAGAAGTTGGGTTCTGTGAGCTGCCACAAAGAGCAGAAATCACAGATCATAACTTCTGGGCATCACTGGATGATGTGTGATATCACCTGTTGCCAGTATGTTGCGCAAAGCTTCGCTAATAAATCACAAGTATTTGTTAA
>JBCJKH010059019.1:11236-38031 GCA_039877255.1 Loriculus beryllinus
GCAGGATTTCCCCTTAGTGAAGCCATGCTGGCTGTCACCAAGCACCTTGCTGTTTTTCATGTGCCTTAGCATGCCTTCCAGGAGAATCTGCTCCAAGATTTTGCCAGGCACAGAGAATGCCAGAGAAAATCTGACTTAACTCTTTCATCCAGAAATATTTTTTTTAATTTTGTGAATGTATGTCTTGATCTTGTCTAGAACTATAAAGCATGGGATAACCACAGAAAGTCCAGTATAATTAGTGGGTTTAGTCATGGCAAAACCTCAAAGCCAGTGAAAAGTTCACAAGAGGAATCTTGTTTTAACAAGATATTCTTCACACAAGATATTTTTCAAACACACATCTGAGCTGGTTCTATGAAACCTTTAGTACTTTTGACATTGCTTTTGATGATACTGCCATCCTGCATCAACAACATAAAACAAGCGACATCTCACATTTTGGTGCAATGCCTCTTAACAAACCCTTGTTAGTAATTTCCTGTTCTCAACTCGAATCTGAAGTAACAGAGCTAGGAACATCTATTTCTTACATGCAAAACTTGGTATTTCTTAGGAAAACTCAAACTCCTGTTTTTCTTGTCACTTACCATCTCCAAAAAGCTGTAAAATGGCAAGATCAACCTGGCGCTTCCAGCCTGAGTCCTTTTGGATGGCAATGCCATAGCCAGTGGAAGCAAACACTTTCCCACTCCCAATCGTCACCAGCTTGCAGCCTTCATCTCTGCCAGCCATGTAGTTTAGCACTGCTGCATCATAAATGAAAGCATCCAACTTCCTGTACATGTGTAAGAAACAAGAGAGATGTGGTACAAAAATTACAGAATCTGTGTGAGTTCAAAGGTGTTCTCAGGTAACTAAGGCAGAAATTAACCTCTTTCAGATAGACTACAATAACTTGGATCTTTACCTTCATCAGAGCTAACTAAAATCTGAGCCTAGAACCTGTGTACAAGAGGAAGACAGATTATAAATGAGGACTGTCTATTTCTTTCTGACTCATTGATAATCACCATTTTTGATTGGAAAGAAAATGTGTAATACAAACATACTGCATGATGAAGATCAACGAAGAGGAAGTCAAGGACATCTATAGTCCTAAGAATAGCTTATATTTCCGTGCTTTCATCTTAAAGGAACCTAAAATGTTTTAGAAATTGTATCAATAACAGCAAAGTAGGGGGTGGAGGAAGGAAAAGATTATCTCAGATTCAGACTGCTGGCATGACTTAGCTGAGCAAAAGGTAGTTTTTTCAAATCAAATATAGTCATGACGACACTCCTTGGTTACTGTGAAAAGCACTAATGAATCTTTACCTATGTCAAGTGGCCACCATAGCAGCTTTATGATTTACCAGGCTAAGTAACTCTTCGGCAAAGAGTGCTTAGCTGAAAACCTAAAGAAAAACTCAGTTTCAAGACAGAGAAATGCCCATTATGGCCTGGGCTGGGTAGACGGCACAACAGACTGATGAGAATCTTCCTCTCATTGCAATAGATTGATTAAGGTGTGGGAAGTGGACTCAGGGGGGCTGCATCTTCCACATAAATGAAGACAAGCGATGAGTAAATCCTCCCACTAGATTTGAAATGCAGAAAAGACCAAAGATCTTCCACCTTGCACATTCTCACACCCATGCTATCTTTTCAATCCACCTCCTGCACATATATTTCCAGTATGGTGACTATCACTGTGCATATCTGTGGGGAAGTCTGTCCAAGTGTGGATATGAAGCCAGGATGCCATCTACTGCAAGTGATAAGCTCTATTTCATCCATATATTTGCAGGACAGAGCATATTTATTTCCTGGATGATGACTTTCCTGGCAAATGTACCTTCCCAGGATGACATCCAACAATGGTACAATCATTTATAATGGGCTTTGAGCCTCTGAACCTGGCAAACAGGTTTAGGAATAGTCATTCAATCTAGTAATTAAATTGGCTGAACATCTTCATTCGTGCTTTGGAATGAACTTTCTCATAAGAGTGCAACACAAGTGTAAGCATAAGCATTGGGGTTCTTTTTTTTCACTGGGGCTGGGCTCTGACAACCAAAATTGTCAGCCCGGGGAGGAGGTCTTTGATTATAAAGGACAAAGGCTTGCAAAATGGCATTTAAGTTAGCTCCCTCACAGATTCACTGTTATTAAAATAGGATGAGCTGCTCAAACATACTGTTTGCACATTATTTTTCCCGTGTTTCTCGAATTACCCAAGAAAATGGTCTCATTTTATATACTTCCTTGTTATTCAAGCAACACTTTGTTCAGCCCTTGATGCTAAATATTCCAGTGAGAAGGGCTGCTTCCAAACTATTTGCTTCAAGCACACCTTCTATTATAATGTATTAGCTAGTGATACACTGGGGTGGGATTAGTCTGACAAGGATTGTTTTAATTTCCTAATTAACATACTCTTTTATACACAGAAGGAGGGAAAACAAAAGAATTTCCAGATGACAATATAAATGCACTGAAAAAATCTTTGTCCACAGAGTTCTGTGAGCTTTTCCTGTGCACGCAGAAGGACACATCAACATGAAACATCTTGATGAAGCAAAGTCTTCGGGACAAATGTACACAAGACTAAAATGCACAAGGATACAGAAGACTTTTTTTGGGTTTTGGTTTGTTGTTTTGTTTTTTTTTAACAGTTTTATAAACACATTAGAGCCAGAAACCCTTGTACAGATCTCAGTAGAAAAACCTGGCTAAGAGAACCATGCAATTATTCTCCTGTGCTGTGTTTGGTCTTGCTATACTTTTAACCATAGAATCATAGAATAGTTAGGGTTGTAAAGGACCTTAAGATCATCTAGTTCCAACTCCCCTGCCATGGGCATGGTTGTCTCATGCTAGACCATGTTGCCCAAGACTCTGCCTGACCTGGCCTTGAATATTGCAATGGAATGATAACGGATGCTCATTTTCCAAATCCCACAAAAAATAATTCCAGACAAGCATGCAAAGAACTCAGGTTTCTTTGGTGAGTAAACATGGAAGAAGGAAGTCTCACCCAGTCTTCAGCGAGAACAGTGCATCATCCACCCCCCTCTGATTGAACTTCACCATGTAGCTGTGCATTTCAGGGTAGTTGTTGCGAATGTTCCTTTCTGTGCTGCCATTGGGAACTGTCCCGAAGCGGAAAGGGGGTGAGAAGTCATTGGGTTTCTGGAACTGGAGAGACAGAAAAAGAACACTTCTCACAATCTTTCACCAAAAAAGCAGTCATCTGAATGGGAGAACACACTCTCCTCTATATTTTACTGTTTTCAAACACAGACATCTCCTGTTGGTGCCTAAGAACCAAGAAGCAAATCTGAGCAGCCTGCTATCTTTGTCCACTCTGGATTAAGTGCATAAAATAACCAGTAATCAAAGATTTAAAAGTTAGATAAAAGGAAAAAAGGGAAAAGGTAACATTGGCTTTGGAACACAACCAAGGAAAGATTTTAGAAAAAATCTGTGTATTTTATCCACAGTGTCATTTAGTTTCTAAAAAGTACATTTTTCAGCTCTGTGGATGCCTTTGCACTTCTTGATTCTGGCTGAAGTAGAAAAGCAATTAATGAGGAGAAATGCCTCTCGGAACACCTCACACCCACTTCACTGAATGAATGATCAGCTTTCAAACTTTTGGGCAAATGTCCCAAATGAAACGCTATTAGTGGCTGCAAGTCACTAGTAACATTCAATGCTCAGAACTGGCTGGCAGAATACTCCAAACCTTTTGCTTCTCCTAAGAAATACATTCATCATAACATTCCGTCTGCAAGGCTGTGAGGTTTTATATGCCAGTTGCTTAACTCAAGTCATAATCAATGCTCTCTGGGATTTTATGAGCAGTAAAATTTAGACTGTCAATTACCAAGACTGCTTAAAACTCCTAGAACCAGCAGACAGGAAGGAGCACAGAATTGTAAGCTAGGAACTGAATAAGCAGTACAGATAAAGCTGCAAAAGTAGGTTAGATGGAGGGAAGCTCCCTCACTGATATATCAGCCTCCCTGATATGTCAAGCAGTAGCTTGCTTGGTGCTAATTCTTGACTCTCAACTGTGACTGCATATTTGGATGATCTTGAGAAGCATGCTAAGAACATACTGAAGATCAGACCATTTCACAGCAGCAGTTCACCTGGTACATGAATATATGCAGTCATGAACTACTACCTTCTTTAGAGGAAATGCGGCTGCTGTCTACAACTATAGCTTAAAAAAACCCACATGCAGATGAGCCTTATTCTTGAGTTCTGCTCAAAGACAAGTGTGAACCTGGTTGACGCAGCTGAGGAGGCCAAAGCTGCTAAAGCTCATTCATAACGTCTCAACAATAACCATAAACACGAGC
Organism: Loriculus beryllinus; assembly: GCA_039877255.1. Taxonomy (NCBI): domain Eukaryota; kingdom Metazoa; phylum Chordata; class Aves; order Psittaciformes; family Psittacidae; genus Loriculus; species Loriculus beryllinus. The sequence goes on from JBCJKH010059019.1 coordinate 15,589, forward strand.
TGTGTCAGTGATGCAGAGGTGGTAGGTGAACACACCATTCACATCACTTTCTGTGTACCAGTCAACTCATCTGGCTGTGCAAGGGATCACTCTCCAGTTTGGACGATGAGATGAGCTGGCTTGTACGTGCACACAGAAGTGTGTGAGAAAGAAGACATGTCCCATTGCTTTAAGCCAAAATTAAATACCAGGGAGGTTTCTAAAACACAGTTTGGTGCCTCACCAGGGAAAAAAAAAAAAAAAAGAGGTTTCACACAGTACAAAACAGGCAGTAAGGTGGCTTTTAGAACCTTGTCACACCCGCTAGGGATGAAGACAAACCCATAGCTATCACAATCTGTAAAGAAAGCAAACTTTGATGGGAGAAAAATCACTGCAGCGTGCTAAAACAGGAGTTTGCAGTGGGCAACTTGCTTTCCCAGGGCCTGCACCCCCATCCCCACAGAGTCCTCCAACAAAGTTAAGTCAGAAGGACAAGCAGCAGTCAGGCCCAACTAACATTGGTGTGATCTCAGCTTCAGCATGGCCTCTGGAGTGGCAGCAGCTGTGGGAGCCTCTCTCTGGGCCCAAACAGTGTTAAGAGAACAAAGAGGCCCCATCCAATATCCATTCTATACCTCCAGCCTCCATTCCCAGTGACAGGATCTCTAGTTTTGCTTGCTTCCATGACTATGTCTAAGAACTGGAGTAAGGATTATAGAGTCAGGCAGGGCTGTGATGAGGGAAATGATCCCACCTTTGAACTACCCTTTGTTCTTCCTCTGTTCAAGGGCCCATCTCAGCGGCCAGAGATGAAAGGCTTCATATTTAATATTCAACTTCCCAGGAAATCAATAAATAAATTAAAACAGTTTTCTTGAATGAAATTACTGTTTTCAGCAACTAGAAGAGCATGTTTATAGAGAAGGAAGCCAGGCTGGTGGCTTCTACACATCTAAGAAGTAGCAGTGGTACATGCATGCAGGTTTCTGTCAGGTGATAGCAGATGAAAAATCCCTACATTTGTCACTTGGAAGTAGGTGGGCACAGCTCAGTCCAGGGATGAAGGGGTCTCCGAAGAGCTCTCCAGAGCCAAGAACCGCTGAGTCTTTCTGAGCTTGTTTCTGCTGCCTCCTTATACTGAAGGAGGAAGAAGACACAAGCCTTCCCAGAAAATGTACAGGGAAGAGCATGTCCTCTTCTGGCAGTATGGTGGAGGAACATGTGTGGAGGAACATGTGTGGAGGAGCTGGAGAAGATCCATGAGGAAGAAAGTTAATTGACCCTGTTGTCGAAAAGTTCAGTAAGGAAAATCACTTGTTTGGCTCCTCCCTGGGGCTGGGACAGTGGGCCTGGATCGTAAGTGTCAGCCCCAGGGAAGCAGGGCACTTTGGCTGGCTGGTCTAGATGGAATCTGTGAGACATGAGACAGGAGCAGAGGCACAGTGCAGGAGCCATTACATGGAGGCAGCCTGTGCAGAGGTAATCTCGATGCTTTAGTAAATATTGACGAACGAATTAAACATAGACAAGGGGTTAGAACTTAGATTAATGAGAGAACTGTCCCATCATTTCATATAAATGTTTCTCCTGCCAGAGCCCTAAGTCACAACTGCTCTACCTCAAGCATTTGCAAAGAGGAGACCTGTGAAGCTCTGGGAAAAAACTTTGCGATAACAGGGGAGGGGAAGATAAGCAACTGTACCAGTTTGCTGCAGGGAGCAGCAAACAAATCTGTACAAGGACCACACTTGCGGAAGCCGCCCATCACACTTCTCTCAAGCAGGAGCCTGGTCCTGCTGCCCAGCTCTACCTGCCTCAAGGGGTGAATTCCTGAGAGGGAATCTGCAGGGATCAGCTGCAGCCCTTCAAGCCAAAGACCCCTGGATGGGGTTGTACCCCACCTGCAGCCTGCTAATTGCTTACCATGGGGCATTGGTTAGCCAAGGTGATGTGACATGCTCTTGCCCATGAGAGAAATCCCTTAGATAGCTGAGTTCACATCAAATGTGGGACAGAAGTTGGTGCTAGAAGGGCTGGGATAGCTCTGGAATATAAGAGGCCTATGTTCAGCAGCTGTCCACCTCTTCAACCCCTTACTTAGCAAATTGAAATCAAGTAGTGTTAAGTCCAAATCAGAGCACGGCTTTGGGAAAAGTAACCTCTCAGAGTCAGAGAGCAGAAATCTTCCTGCTCTGAAGAGTGATAAACACACAGGCTGGGGGCTATTAGCACATTCAGAGCGGAGAGCCCCTTCCCTGCTCCCCCCGCAACTCACCATGAGAGCTGTCGACAGCAGCAGTGAGAGCGGGTTTAAGTGACTTGTCTGGCAGAGCTGTTTCATTAGCAATTTGGAGCCATGCCGAGCAGAAAGCAGCATTGTTCTCAGATGTTCGAATATCAATCTGCATAATGAAACAGGTGATAGGAGCGCTTCCCATTTAGGCAGCCGTGATTGGAGGGGATTCAGGAATGAGGGGAAGGGGTTATGTCTAATTGGCCACAATTAATTTGATGAGAATTTTTTTTCAATATATTGTCTATCACCAAATGGTTCCTACAGAAAAGCGCATCTGCACTTATTTATCTGCCTCATGTAGGCCCTGTTTACACTGTAGAGTATTTGCCAATTGCATTGAAAGCAGTTTCCCAAATTCAGCAAGCTCTCACAACAAAAAGGCTCTTTTTAATCAGCTGATCTACTTTTACATTGCTTAAAAAAAAGTAATAATTCCCTGATGGATAACATAATGAGCTGGCAAAACTTGATGTGTGTGTGTATGTGTGCAAGTGCCTTACTCTTACATAGCTTCTCTGGGAGGGCTCCTTTCACTTTATAAGGCCCAGACCCCCAGTTTAAATTTTCTACCACAGGAAACTCCACAGCTCTGACCCACCAAAATAAAGCCCACAGGTTCAGCTCCTCTGTTACCTGCAAGTCCAAAAAAGCTTGAGCCCATGCTGGATACTCAGGCTTCAGTACATTTGCCCAAGTGTTAAATGCCAAATTGAGATGCCAAGGGAAGTTCACCCTGGGATCAGGTCTTTCATAGCCCCTGCATCAGATTTTCCTACCACTGGATGGTATTTTGAATACTCTGGTTCACCCAAATTGCCTCTAGACACCTACATTTGCACAGATGAATCCTGCTACTGGACCATTTGGCCCTCAGGACAACTTCTCACACCGCAAGTACAGGGAGACAGTTGCTATAGGCAGCACACAGCCCAAAGTGCCCACCACTCTCTTGAACTTGCCCATGAAGGCATCTGTCACAACCTTTTCTGCAGACACCTATAAGCAGCACTCTGCTTGCTTTTTTGGCAGCTGTGCAACCATTAGATGTCTGTTGTGGCACAAGCCAAATATCTCTAAAAAAGATGGCATTTATTAGTAAGCTGCAGTACATGATTTAGTGGTATCAGGCTAGAAAAGCAAAGTCCATGCCTGAGTGAGTAATTTTAGCACAATGTCTCTGCATTGCCCAAACATCCTTGGTTGGTTCCTCTTGCTCTGGTTCAGCTGCATGTCACTGCAGTCACTTAGCACCTTTCTTTGCTGTCTGAGAATCCAGTCAGGCTGCTTGCACAGGAGCTTCACCCAGAACTTGTTAAAAATTAAAGAGTGGGCCAGTGGTTTTCAGGTCTAATTCTGAGGTAGCTCTACGCTCACACTTTGGTCTTGATAAACTATGCATGTACACAGCAACATTCCTTGCCCAAGCCATCTTGTTCCTGTATTCTCTGTTTCAGCCAGGAAATTACTTCTTCACAGCTAATGCATCAATCTCAAAGACAGGAGACTTGTCCTTTTCATATCTGCAAAATATGTCATTTTTGTTCCCAAGATGCACTACGAACAATGCCACAGAACCACAAACCTGGATCTGGCTCTGAGATGCCTGCTCTGGCAGGTCTCTCCTAGACATCATTGTTCCTGACAGCTCTTCATTCAACCCGCAGGGGAAGATGACTGGACCTGGAAACTCCCCTCCCTATTCCCTGTACAACCTACACCAGGCTTTTACTATTGGAAAGTTCTTCCACGTGTCCAAACGAAAATCTTCCTGCTGCAATCCAACTACAATATTTTTGTTATCTTCATCATGGATACGTAAATTAAAAGTGTCTTCTTCTCTAAAGGTGAAAGTGTCTTTTTCTTCTTCAGAAACATTTAGTGTTTCTGAAGACCACCAAGCTGCTTCTTCTCCATGTTCTTGCACTGGAGCCAAAGTGACCCGATTTCCTCAGTCTTATTAGCTGTATTATTTAGACCTGCAACCATTCTTGCTGCTGTCCTTTGGCTGTATCCAGTAGGTCTTGCCTTGACTTGCCTTTGGTTGGACATGCTCTCCACTGTACTAAGAACAACACAAGATACTGGGAGAACATTATACTAAAAAGGCTCACAGCAAGACAATAAAAGTATTACTAATGAGAGTCAATGATCATTATTACTCTCCTCAGTGACTCTCTTATTTCAACTTCCACACAACTGTGGCCCATCACTTGTCCTGGTAGAGGAAGTGCTCTACAGATTCCCAGCATGGAATCTGCTGTATTGGTATGCTACTGCAGGGCACTTTTACACTGCTACAAAAGCATCCCAGCGAGGAGCATGCCAGCTCAATAGCATACGTAGAAAGTCATAGCACTGGTACAATAATATGTGAAGAGAGCAGACTAAAGAGAGTGTGCTGCTCATTCTCCTATTACTCATTAATTTCTTGTACAGATACTTCTCAAGCTTCATTCCTAAAGCATCCTTTTCCCCCCTGCAATCACCTAGTTTTGATATTGCAAACAGTTTTTTACTCCCAAGGTGGAACTCACAGCCATTTCTAAGTAACTACAAGTTTTCAAATCCTCTTATTACCTGACCTCCAATTTCCTCTATTCTGCATTCCCTCAAAGTATCACTCTCTCCCTCCTCAACAGCAGCTGGGACTCTTCTCAGCTCAGAATCCAGTCACCATATCAACTCCTCTTGATTGTTGGGACCAGTGGGAGAAATCAGCCTTAAGACTGCAGTGTCAAAACCCCAGTTTCTTGTCTTCACCAGTCAAATAATACATGACTCAATTTATAAGCACAAAAAAAGAGGAAAAAATAAAAAGGGGAATGAACAGCATCAAATCCAATATAAGTCAGTTTTGGGAGAGCATAAAAATACCTTGTGCTCCCTCAGACTTTGACTTTGTGGCTTATCTTATTATTCAATACTCGGTGATGTTTCAAATTCTCTGGTCTCGCTTTGCATAGTGCTTTCACCCATGAATTCCTCTAGATAAGTCTGAGAAAGGAGTTATCAGTTAGTGCAGCTGACTGCAGCAAAGTTGGCAAAGAATTAGATTAAAGTAATTTTTAAAAGAAAATGTAGGATGGGTCAGACCCACGAACAAGAAATAAAATATCTATGAATGTCTGCTGGTGAAATAGGGACACGTGTGGGTCAGGGAAGGGAACACAGCAACCTAGTGACAACGCAAAGGTGGAGGGGGGGAGGTGAAAGCAAAAGAAAGGAGTTCAAATATAGCAACTTCAAAAATAGTTGCCCTTGCAAAATAACTGAGGTGAAAGCGAGATCCAATTGGTGGAAGAAGCCGCCATCACATGCAGTTATTGCCAGAGCAATGCACACAGTGGGACTGTGCAGCCTCTTCACAAGCTGGATTGCTACGTGCAGGCTTGCTCTGTGCTGCCTCTGCAGAGAGCCGAAGATTGAAAACCTTGGCAGCACACCATCACCCCAAACAGATGGCATTTCAGGGGTCCCGTGTCTTCCACAGCCAGGGCTACATGCACATGCTGGGACCACACTGCCTTTCTGCTGATCCAGGCATTATGGTAAAACCAAGCCTTTGGAGCCCCTCAGAGATCAGACCATCACATGTGGATAGAGTCCACTCACCACCACCAAACCAGATGTCTTCTGGGTCTTCCAAGTGTGTGAGCATTATGCAGCCTATGTGCAGCTTCTCCACCCAGAAGGTAACACTAAGGCTTTAAAATTTGCTCAGAATACATTTGGCAGGCTATAGGCTTCAAGTCAGTCACAGGGTTAGGAGTTCCTCAAGCTTGAATAGAGAACATCATTTGTAGTGAGACATACTGAGCTTCACTAGTTGGGGACAAAAGCTTCTTGCACAGCCCTAGTATTAGTAGGTGTGATAGTAGAAGAGCAGAGTCCTATCTCTTGCCGTATGGATCTTATCTACAGTACATTTAACTTTTGCTTGCCTGCACGTAGAGAACGGAGATCATCTCTTTACCCCAGTATCAAATCATGCCATGTATTCCACCTTGGAAGACAGCTTTCTTGGAAGCTAAACACAATGGAGCAAAAGGCACCCACTGAATAATTCCAGGCAAGCACAGAACAGAAATTAGTGAGGCAGAAAGATGCCAGTTAGTACATTTATGTTTATATCATTAGAAGTGTAGATGTTCATTCAGAGGGAGAAAATTAACTGATGAAAAAGACCTTGAGAGGAGAGGTGGCAGCTAAGTACAGAGGAGTTTGAAATCTGTTTTGTTTGCACATGAGACAGCTGGTTAACAAATTATGAAACACACTGAGAAATTCAGAGGATGCACCTTGATGGGGGAGCAATTCCATTTTTCATTCATTTTCACTAAGAAAGGCAAGTCAGAGCCTTCTATGTTCCGAGCACTAATAGTAGCCAACCTACTTCAGCACCTTGTGTGCGGATACCAACAATGGGGCAGTAAGATAAAACCCTGCACAAGGCCAGCAAACTTCCCAAAGACTTCAGAGGCCAGATTTTCATCCAAGTAATTACAAAAGCCTAGTCATCATATCAGAGCAATTTCTTAAGCATTCTGTAGTCTTGGAGGCAAAGCAAAAAGAAAGGAACTCAAGACAGTATGTGGGGCATCTCAGCACCATCCCAGAGGTGGGAGATAACACCTTCCTTTAGCCTTCTGAAGAAAGCTGCCTCCCATCTGCAAATGGACTGCAGCAGAGGAATGAAAGCCGTAGCAACCCCCTGTGGGTCCCAGGGCACTAGAGCAGGTACACCTGAAGGAAGCAAGCCTGCTGGGCTACCAGGACCCAGGGGAATTTTTAGCTTGAAGAGCCAAAGGCCTGGGAGAAGCAGCGCTCCAACTAGCCAAATATTTATCAAGTATACATATATACATATAACTTCAAATGTCACGGTCACTAGTCATAAGCAATGAAAGGGGGAGGAGGGTTACTGTATTTTCTTTTAATCCTGTAGATCTCATTTTCCCACCTCCTCCACTCCCCCCCCCCCAGCAATTCAGTCCTGATCATTCAGGTGAAGGAGGCCAGCTCATCTCAGGCTGCCAAATCCTGGTGGCAGGACCATTGTCTTTTATTTGACTCCAGAGTGCCGAGTACATTTATGGCACTGTGTAAATAATAAATAAAAATATTAATTGCTTCCCTCTCCGCTTACTTATACTGACGTGAGAAGCAGGTCAATCCTTTGCTCTCCCTGACTTCCTTCCCCCTTATGCAACTCTCCAAAGATGGCATTTTCAAGATTGCCAACAATTAGCACAGAAGCAACCAAATTTGTCCAGAGTCTCCAATAGGTTAGCTCCAAGAGCCAGTTAAAAGGAAAATGAAGAGTCAGTGATGGCCAAGGTCTAGGAAAGGCCAGGACCGTGTGGTGGGTAGAAAGCAAAAGCTGCAAGCTAAGGACAGTGCTGCTGCCCCTTTGCCAGCATCCCTCATCCAGTGACACCCATCTGTGCCACCAGCAAAGCCCAAGGGGTTGCATTTCTCCTTTTCCAACAGGATTAATTAAGACTACAGTCTGACTCTGAGTATCCCCTTCCCTTGTATTTTACCTGCTTAAGTTCTCAACTAAACTGCATTTTAACTGACACTAATCCTGAAGTGTCCCATTACAAGTTTTTATTGCCATTAAATGCCTCCAGATCAATAGAAGAGAATCCTGAGAGACTGAGTCAAGGCTAAAGCATATTGTAGCCTCCTTATCGCTTTGCACTACACAGCCCTGAGCTTAGAAAAAGAGGGAAAATGACAAAGAAAGCAATACTGAAGCGGGGCAGGGAAGAAAAAGCATGCTTGAGAAAACACTGACTTAAAACATTTATAGCCTTAAAATTATAGAATCACTTTTTAGCTCACAGGCACAGTGATTTGTTCCAAGGATCTCAGAAAGCATAATGTCATGCCAATCTAAAGAGTGCTGAATGACTACATCTACAACAAATGTACCCATCTACAACTGTAAAAAATTAATCTAAGATCATATTTAAGTACACAATAAATGTAAGTCACCAGTTAGAAAGTTCTATTACTAATATAATGAGATGCTGCAGCTATTTCAATAGCTATTTATTAATATGAAGACTTTAGCATAATATGCAATTACACAAACATATTCTGCACTGTATCGTATTTGTAAATAGTTCATGCTATAGTAACTGATGATTTACAAAGAGGTGCAGAGAAACCATCAGATTTTAAGACATAAAATTTCAGACTATCAGAAAATATCAGACTTAGACTATTTGAATTTCCTGTGCTTCCCTATGAACCAATGTTTGTTATATTAAGCACTAATGTTATACACAAAGGTCATATTTAAGCAAAAGACTGCACACAGTTCAACTTATTTACAGGAAGATGCATTCGCAACGAAGCACTGCAGAAAGAAATTCAACTCTACTCCATGACATAAGGTTTTGAGACTTAATTACTTTTGATGGTTGTTGGTCAAGCAGCGTATACTGGACTCCATGCATTTTGAAAAAGGTTTTGATCTATCACTAGAGGACAGAGTTGAAATTGGCATGATCTTACTTCTGGTCAGCTAACTCATATCTTTACAAAGGTGTCCTCACAATAAAAGTCATACTGCTGTTGACAGGATTTCTTATTTTCTGCTTCTGGACACCATCACATAAAACTTCCTTTGCATTGTGCAAAAATGTGTGAAAGTACCATAGATGTCTGTTGATAGCAAATTAACAATCCCGTGAAAGATTTGCTCTGCCTTCAAGCCATCTGGTTAGACAACCTTCCCCTTACAGACCTTACAAGGTACAAGAGTAACCCCCACTTTTGGTCCCCTTAGAAAATTCCTAGCTGATAGATGTACCCTTTCTGCAGTTTGTCTAGAGGTCTCCAGAACATGTATTTGTTGTATAAAAGCTGCAAGCTCAGAAAAGCATGTGCATAATAGCCCATTGACTTTCATGTCACCACTCATGAGCACAAAGTTAAGCACACACTTAAGTGTCCAGCATATCTGGGATCCTTGGATAATTTGGATCTAATGTGCAGCAGAGTACAATGTGGGAAACAATTCATTTTTCAATTTCATGGCCAAGCATCTATTACTGCAGAAATACAGCAGATTCTTTTGCAGCAGGATTTTTGGTGTGACTCTTCCTTCGCATCAACTTTGTTTCATTCACCTCAGAATAATATGTTGTTTCGTCTTCCAACTATTTCCTTTTGTCCTTTCCCCTTGTAACAGAAAATATTTATTTTCCTTTTTTTTTTTTTTAATATAGGTCAATTTTATGAGTAGTGACTTCAGAAAATGACAGGTCAAAAATACATGTCAAAAGTATCAAAGTGTTTTGTTTCAAGTATACTAAAATGAGCTACTTTGACAAATATCAGGATTTCCCACTGCCTTCTTACTCTATCCCCAGTGATGGTTTATCTGAAACCAAGACACCCCAGAATATTTTTCAATAAAAATATTGGCCAGTTTTAACTCCAAAACTGATTATTTTTTTAAAAAAAGCATATTTATTGAAAAAAAATAGTTAACCTGTGTTGCATAGAAACAGGCCTTTTGTCTCAACATTTCATTAACATCTTAAACACCTAATAAGTCAAACACGTGAAATTTCAGCAATCTGTATTAATTTGCAAGCATGCAGAAATCCATTTCTCTCCTTTTTATGTCAATTACAAAATTACCATTTTGCTTCTTTGGCATTTCCAGCTAATTTATAGGCATGGACACTAGTTTTTCATTATTATTAACCTACTGCATTCTAAACTATTTAAATGCCTTGCTGGCTGTCCATATTTGCTTTTATTCTATTACTACTGTATATGAATGGAAATTACATCTAGCTATTATATTATTCCACACATTAGTTCATTTTATATAATCTTTCCTATATTTATTGCCTTCGTTAGACTGAAATACCACAGGCGCTTGTTTCTTTAATGTGTCTGAAGCTCTCCTGTTAATGGAAATTGGGTTATATCTCCTGATTACAGTCAGATGAAATCCAGACCCAGAAGCCAACCTTACCAGCAGGGCTTTCACAGAGGGTTAAGGTCATAGCAGCCCCCAGTGCGGACCCCAGATGGATACAACCTAGGGCCACATCCAAAGATGCTCTGGCAGGGCTTGCTGGTGCTGGTGCTGCAGCCAAGGGCAGAGCTCCAGCCAGGGAGCTGACCTGGCCAGCACAGCTCTGCCCCTGCCAAGACCACATCCAGCCACTTCACTGCACCAGGTTGACCAGCAAAGGTGGCTGGTGCTGATCTGGCATCCATGCAGGAGAGCAGTTCAGCCAGGGCTACTCTTGGAAAGGCGTGGGTTTCTCCTTCCTCAAACTGCCCACAGCTGCACCAGCATTAAGAGCCACAGCTTAATGATTTAGCATCTGAAAAGGTTAACATAGAGGAATTAAAGCCATCATGAGGTGGGTTCTGGGTTAGCCCTGGCACCAGTTTTGGGTCAGCTGAGCACTCAGCAGAGTTAGCATCACCTGGGAAAGAGAGAGTGGCAGAGGTCACTAAGCTCTGTACAGGGAGCTTCAAAACCACCCTCAATCTAGTCTATTACCCTGGCACAGAGGTATCCACTCTAGCCCAGCTCAGACAGACCTGCTCAAGCATCCACACAGCACAGCAGGGACATGACGTTAGTCACTGTCTTGCATGTCATTAAGAAGTAAATGCTGGGGCACAGCCAAGACATCATCCAAGTCCTTAGACAGCTGGAGTGTTTCAACCTGCTTTTCTGGGGAAGCAGCAGGTCGAGAGCAGTAGGCATCTCTCAGAACAGCTCTTTCCAGGCCAGGCCCAAGGATGAGGGTCTAAGGAGACCCTCAGGGTGGCTGTCGCAGGATGTAGCCAGCCTGACCTTGACAAGCATTCCCCAGCCAGGCAAAGTAATGGATTTTGCGAGTGCATCTGGCACTTTGGCTGCTGTACAGTGCCAGTGGGACACCTTCCCCAGGTACTGTCATGCTACAAAGACATTTGCAAGCAGATCTGGGTCTAGGCAAGTAGAACAATATCCCTTAAAATAACTACCCCTTTGCCTATCAACTTGAATTACATCTTCTGCTGACTCCTTGTGTTGGACACAGTTGCCCTTGCCTGCTGATGTAGCAGGCTGGGAGGTTGATCTGCTCCATTTCTGCTGCAGAGACCAGATCACCCATTGGAGTTAAAAAAGACAAAAGATATAGTCTTCTTGGCCACTGGCATTGGTCAGTGACTGGCTAATTTAAGCGGGCAGGAAAAGGTAGACGGAGCACAGCACACCTCCATCTCCCCTGCATGTTCCTGCACCCTGGCCAAACAGTGCATTGCCTGGGTGTGAGTGAGTTGTAAGTATTATGTGGGCTTTGGAAGAGGGAAAAGAGGAGATTCAGAAGAGTGAACTACTCCTAAACGACAGCATCTTGCAGTGTTGCGACACATTCTGCAGGGCCCTCCACAAGTTTAGGGAGCAGAAACCCAGGAGCCCCGTAGATCAAGCTCATTCACTCGCATCTTTTGGATGAAGTTAGTCCCACCTGTCTTTATTCTCTAGAGGCAGCAATTGGCCTTCATTTTTACCAGCCAAATTTCATCTGATTCCAGATACTCTGGTAGATTGTAATTTTACCCAGATGCTGTACTTGCACTAACAGCTGTGCTTGAGGCATACTTGAGTATGTACTGTGACCTTTCACTTCCTCAAGAAAGAAAGCACATATACTTTAGAATACCAAAAGCAAACACAGGAACTTTGGCAAAGAAAAGTAGAAGAAAATGACCTCGATCCAATACACACAGGTAGTCCTACAGTGAAATGGACTAAAATAGGCCCAGAAACTTGTAACCAAAGGCTTTGTGAAGCTCCAGGAGTTACCGCTTTCAATTGATATTTCATGCACATATCTCTGCAGGTATGAAGAATATCTTGAAAAACATGAGAATGAAAGCGTGATTCTCTCCATGAGCCTAGGCACAGCCTGAAACAATAGATCACAGGTATGAGCTATCTCATTTAGCTCAGACAGTTGAAAACCTAATGATGACAAACTAATGTTAACTCTGATAGGGCTGGCTGGTTTTGAACAGTGTCTTTCAGCCTCAGGGAGTCCACAGCTTTTGAGGAGTCTCGGCAACAACCTCTACCTGGCAGAAAAGCACCTTCTCCTCGACCTCCTCCTCAACACAGCACAGTGCAAATCTGGAGACAGTGTGAAACAAATTGAGGTTGAAATTAAAACATGGAACAGGAGAACCTGTGCATGGATTGTATTATTGCATTGTATTGCATTGCACAGATTGTATTATTTTCTGTATCATATTTCATTCCAGGAAAAAACAACAAAAAGGGCATTAGGGGGGAACCTCTTCAAAATTAATCCACTACAGAATTTCCAGCCTGCTGCACAGGACACTGTATACACAGGGGGCCTGGCCACACTTTATTCCTAGACTGTCATGGGGGACACATGAGACAGTAACTATGACCAATCCAGAAGCAACAAACTGACATTTGCAGTTCTCTTGCTGCTATGCCTGACAGGAATGTGTGTGACCTATTGCTGTTTGGTTGCCCTACAATGGCATGACCTCTTAAGCAGCCCCAGTGTTTGAGTAACAAATTCAGCATGGGCAATCGAGCCTCACAGTATTCAATTCCTTGTGAGTAACCTCACTACATAACAAAAATAAAGCAGTGCGCAAAGCTTCAGACCCTCATGAACCAGCCAGTGCTACGCCGCATGCATGAGCAATCTCTTCAAAATTCTCAGTGTGCAAAGCCCAGCAAAAGCAAATGCTCTGCAAGAACAAAATGCCGTGCATGTAAGCAAGGCAGCGAAACACACTCTGAGGAGGAAACAATTTCTTGTGCTAAGCTTCCAAAGGCCTCGAAAAAAATGACAGTATAACTTCAAAAGCAAGTAATAGTAAATCATCAAAGCCATGCTGATTTACCCCCATGGGCAGAACTCGTCCCCAGAATAAACTAACAGATCATATTTGCTAGGTTAATGGCCAGAGTTCCTACAAAGACAAATTATTTCATCCAGAAAAAAACAAGTTACAGCCATTATACACATCATCTCCAAAGCTCCATTAATTCACTTCTTGCTGACGATCAAGGTGTGGTTTGGGATCGTGCAAGTAAGCACTGTTCAGCTCTGCTTCTAATTCATTCCTGAAGTGCTTAAAACATGACAAAATGCAACCGAATACCAACAAAGAGCAGTTGTGCTATTTAAACTAGGGACTAAAGCTATGATGTCACTCTGAAAAAACTGAACACTTTCCCAGTAAAAGCAAAGAGGAGAGAGGAGAGAGGGTATAAGAGAGCCTCTTCTGTAGAAAAAGCTGCTTTGGGGGTTTGGGGGGATCCATTACCTTTTTGTCGCTCAAGCCAGACACCTGGTCCACGTATTCCTCTTGGATCATGAAGGCAGCCAGGTTGGCAGTGTAGCTGGCCAGAAAGATGACAGCGAAGAAAGCCCACACTGACACCATGATCTTGCTAGTGGTACCCTTGGGATTCTGCACTGGCACAGAGTTGTTGAATACCAGCCCCCACAGCAGCCAGATAGCTTTGCCAATGGTGAAAGAGGGACCTCCTGGCTCTAGAGTGATTGAGAAACATGAATCCCACAGTGAGCATCTCGAAGTAAGTGGTCTGCATTTCTATTCACATACACATCTTGACTTCAGAGTTAAGAGCAGTATCTATTCCCACATGACAGATGAATGTCTGTAGCTGCATACCCCTATGTTCATGACACCATACTTCAGCAAAGTGTGACCCTGAAAAATGAATTTTTAAAAATGTCCTCAGGTTTCTATATTGCTTCTGTCCCAAAGATTTCTTCTGAAACATTATACAAGGGCTTTTTTTGTATTTGATTGGAGTTTCTAAAAGCCCAAACATTCCATTTCAGTTCAAGTGTTGCCACCAGAAATAGTTTTCTCAGAAAAAGTCTATCCTTGTTTCTAGCTATTTAACAGCAATTTTGTCCTTGAACTTCCAGCATACACCTGTGTAAAACATGACCTTCACTGTATTTGTACAAGAGCAAGGCAGAGCACCATCTGAAATAATAGGGCTCTACAAATACCTCTGTAAGATGGTTTCATTACCCAGTCTGTTGAAGATACACAAGCCAGAGAAAAAGCACAGCTCCCTCTCCACAGGTTGTGCGTCCAAGGTGTATAATGGTGACTCAAACTCTGGTCTAAATCAGGAAAATCAGCAGCTCTGCCCCAGGCAGTCCAGGAGCAGATCCAGTGGTTTAAAAGATGGTATTTTTCCATTATTCATTTTTCAGCATGGAAGCTCACTCATACCACAAAAGCCATGTGCTCAGGAAGCACTAGGTTTGAAAACAGGTGAAATCCTGCCTGTCTCCCAGCAGTCTCATATCCCTGGAATATTCTGGTTCCATTAGTGGGAACCCAAATCAAAATTTGCTCAACTTGAGCACAAGAAGGTCTACCAGCAAGACTGCTGATGCAATTCCTCCAAGGTTTCTGCTTCAGATCCTGAGAAGACCCTCTCAGGACAAGAACCCTCTGGCACAGTTCTGTTACTTTTCCAATGATGCCAACCTGGCTCTGCAACCTTATGGGTTAGCATCCCATGTTTTATCTCCTCTCTTGGGTAAGCTGACTGGTGCTTAGTGTTGCTGTGGTTAAGGTTGGATCCAGTAGGGGAACAAAAGGAAATAAAGTTTTGACTTTCCTCTCCAAACCCTTGAGCAGTGAATAGCATAAATCACCTGAAAGCACTAACCGTTTCAAACTACAACTACAAGGTGCAAGGTGCTAATTTTTCACCCTGGGAACTGCACACCAAGTTCAAAACAGAATCATCACCTGGCAAAGCTGGAATCTCTAAATGCCAAGGAGACAAAGTTGCTATAAGAAACATGGCCTGACAATCCTTGTCTTTTTACATGCTGGACCGGTAGCTTTAAACCCCTCTCTATCTAATGTGCCCTAACACACACAGATGCAAGGCCTGCAGATCACTACTGGGAACTGTAAGTTGTAAGGAAATCTTGAGAAGTTCCCTTTTAAAGTCTTCCTCTCTCCACCCATCACCCCATGTGCTTTTACAGTTACTTTGCTGGCTATAAACCAAGACAGCAACAGGAGCCTCCATTTCAAACCAGGGACCTAGAATCCTTCTGAGCTCTCCAACACTGAACAACAAACAAACATCACTTAGGGGCTAGATCAGGGTATGCCCACCTGACCCTGGAGATAAAATCTTGGTGTCTGTAAAGAGAAAATAGAGGTATGGAAAGCAGGGGTATACCACCATAGACATAGTTGCAGTCAAAGTAACATTAGCTGGAGCATTCATTACCAAACAAGCATTCCAGTGTGTGCAGCAGGTTTCTCCATCTTCATGTTACATCTGTCAGGGATAATATATGCCTGATTATGCAGTACAGTTCATAATTACTCAGAAATACTGATAATTGCAGCTGCAGTTCAGCTAACTTAATAACTGCACAGCTGCACACCTGTACTAAGAACTGCTTCCAGTTCCACATCTGCATTAATATTTTCCAAGAGACTCACAGGTTTACACAGCATTTACTTGAGTCCACAGATCCATGTGGTTGCAATTAGTTGCCATAAAGGGCCTCCACAGCGCCATGTTAAGAGAGAAGTTTTCCACTTCTTCATATATGTGGTTCTGCCTGCATTCTCATTAACACATTTTTTTCCCCACTCTCCTCTGATATGAAGGCACAAAATCACTCAAAGCACTAGACTCAGGAGCATTTTCCAGTAACAGCCTCTCTCCCATTCTTCTGAATGGACCAGTAAGCCCTGAAAGGTTTAAAGGGCTGATTCATCAGGGGGTAAAGATACAGAGATAACGGGAGGCTCAACTTGCTAATTGTCTTTATGCCAGCAAGGCAAAAAGGCTGTCTATTAGCCTGTCTGTCCATCCTCTCTTTAACTTATCAGGCTGCCTTCTGAAGTCCAGAACCAGAGAGATGGGCCAGTCATTTCCATCTTTCCTGCTGCCCTTAGCAAAATAATACATTACCTACTTGCAAGAAAACATTTTTCCCACTTTTGCAGTTGGCCTTAGCAAGCCAGACGGTGAAGTGGGGGAGGGACAGGCCCAGGTGACAGATATGGAGTCTGAAGGACATAGCATTAGGCACTGAAGGATGGGTTGACAGCACTGAGCTTTCTTGTTGCCTTAGAGAGCACAGCACCATAGCCATTGCCAGCACTGACTACCAGGACCCATTTTCCTTCAGTGAGAAACAAGCTGGAGCTGGTGCATGCTTTAGAGATAAAAAGCGACACAGCTCCGTCTCCTGAGCCAAGCAAATTACCCATTATACACATCTGCTAGATCCAGAGCCTTTTTTCCACCTCCATTCCTGCCCTCCTATATAGTTTGAACACAGACCTCAGAGAGGGCTAGATCTGTATCATATTCAAGGCAAGAGAAACACCCCAAGAAGGAGCCAGGATTGGAAGCAAGAGAGGACCATGGCAAAGAAGGACTCCCCTTACCTCTGCCATCAGCAAGGCACCGATTATAGCCCACAGGGCTGAAGTACTCAAAGACGAAGACAGCCACCGCAGAGATGATAAGCAGCATCACAAACATCATCACCCATACATCAGCACTGAAAGGCTCTGCAGAGGAAGAGAAAACCATAGTGAAAGACCTGATATGCTACCTCACCCATCCCTCACATCCTTTGCTCTCCAGAGCACCTCAGTGAAGAGTGTGGGGCAAATTGGCCAGGGGAAAAACAAAAGTTAAAACAAAGACTCAACTCCAGTCTGAAAAACTACTTGAACTGGAAGAAGTGTAGTTTCTGTCTCTGTAATGACTGCATTCCTTCTTGCTGTTACATTTGTGACACATGGTTCCATCTGGAGCTACATGCAGCCATTGTGGCATGAATTGATAAAATAAAATGCATTGATAAAAGATTGTTCCCAGGAAGTCCTCCAGCACCATCTGGAGAGAGTGGGGAAAATCAAGCAGAACTGGCAGAGTTTCAGACAAGCATCCAAGTTTCAAGATGTTATTGAGCCAAAGAGTATCTCCAAATTTCTGAAGTTCAGCCATAATGATAGTAGTTTTTGCAGCTATTCCATTCCCTTAGCAATGGGAACACTGGCTTATTCCAGAAATGTTAATATTGATCTCTGCCAGGTTTTCTCCTTCTCCAAGCTGAACACACAAAGATGGGACTGAACCAGATCAAAGAAACACAGAGCTCTTCTCCAGACTATAGCTGATATTTTAGCCTCAGTTAAACTTGCAAGTTGAAATTTTGGAGTTAACTTCACCATTGCTTTTACATCTCCCAGCAATATTGGTGGACCTGTGTAAAGGCAAAAAACTCCTGAAGAGTGAGTAGTCATGAAATTCCTATTAAAAAGGTTTGGAAAAAATTCTTTACCCATATAAAGTTGTTTCTGTTTGTCAATGTTCTCAGGATGCTGACAAAGAGGAGAAATTCATTATAGAATTCATACACTTGTGTTTGCTGCATCATAAAGCGTTCTATAAAGCCAAATAATAGACACTAAGAAGACATTGCTGTATTGGGGAAATGCAGTGTAGTTTCTCCATTCTCTGATCACCTTCCACCACTGAAAGACATTAAAAACCACTTTCCTGGAAGACAGTGTCAGCACAGAACTGATAGCTCAACTGTTCTTGAAAAGCTCTATTAGATCTCTAATAGAGAGTCAAGTTGTTCTGTCAAGGAAATCAAGTTAATACCTTTTTTACAAATAATGTCTCTCAAAGTGCAGCAATTTATTGCTAATTGTTATCACTAAGTACAATGGTATACCAGCTATAAGATCTGAATCAATTTTTTTCTGCCTTACATTCCTTGGACATGCTATTAGTTGAGTCACTGGGAAACCACATGCTACAGAGTAGGTGACAACTCTGAGTGAGCCCATTCTTTGCTGGGAATAGGCATACAATTGCTGAGAAATGCCTTGGAACTCCTAGGCAGTGCCTGTTTGCATTTGCCTGGATTTTGCTTGCTTGGGATTTAGAACTAAAACATCAGAGTTTATTTTTATACACCTGTCCCACAGGTACTCCCAAAAGAGACTTTCAGGCTAAGAATCACAAGCAACCTTCACCTAATTTTTGATGAACACTGGGTGAAGTTTTAATTTTAGATTAAAATGATACCTAAGAAGGCAGAAGGTGAGACAGTTCCATTGCTACGTGACACCATGACACTGATTCCCGTCTCAATGAAGGGCACAGAGAAATCCACCACTTCTGAACGCTCCTCATTAATGGTGAGGGATCCCACAGCCATATAGGCCCGTTTGGTGACGACCTAGAGAAAGGAAAGGAAGAAATTACACATAGACCTGAGGCACCCCACAGGTACCACAGACAAGCGCCTACTCATGTTCCTGCCTTTCCACCCAGTCCTTTACTCCTTGTCCTGGGTTCAGCTGTAACAGTTATTTTTCCACTTCCTAGTAGCTGGCACAGAAAATATCTGTTACAACTGGACCCAGGACACTCCACGTGATCTCATTCCCTATATTGTTTCTATCATCACTTTCTCATCTGTTATCAGGACACCTTCTTCTTTCAGGAAATGTATAGACATCACTTTCCTCCTCAAAGCTGGTATGTGTATAAAAAAATAAATCCACAGAGGTCTTAGGATAAACACATCATCTGAGAAGACATCTTATCTCATTTTTCTGTCCTTGCTTTCTCCTCCCTCTAACACTGCAAAATATTATTTCATTCTTTATGCACCTTATATACAATCTAAGCATAATCTAGGTTGCAGCCTCTCTGATGCATGGATATTAAGCTCCTTCTTTGACTGTGAAGGCCAAATCTGTGACACCATAGAGAATAATAATTAATCATCAAACAGGAAAGGTAGTCAGAGCAGATTAATTTACCCGATGCCCAGAAAGAATCCAGGCCAATCATTTCTATAGAGTCACCTCTGTCCCTACTCAGAAAGGGACCCAGTAATGATGACAGGCTAGACCTGACCCATGTCACCCAGTCCAGGAATGAAACCCATCATGTCCTCCTTTTGCTGCTGACCTCTCCAATCATTCCGTTCCATGTTCCATTGATCTTTTTCCCATGCTTGCCATTAGTCACCAAGTAAAGGTCATAGGTAAACTTGACAGACTTTGAGATTTTCTTCAGGATGTCAATGCAGAACCCCTTGCAACATTTCTTCATGTAATCTGGCTCCTCATCGGTTTTGTTCCTGAACCGTCACAACAAGAATGGGTTAAAGGACTGGAGAAAACTCCCTTAATTCCCTTCTGTTGTCTTTATGCACTCCCCCTCCCACAGTACAATGTGTAGAATTTCATGTGTGCTGTCTGTGCTGGAGGATGAAGGGACACACTGTGATGCTTTGCCCAAAGGGGCCAGTCATGAATGGACACAGGCCAGGCTGGGCAAATGTTGGTGACTTATTTTCTAAAGAGGATTGTCAGGGTATGGCGGTATTGGCCCAACAGACTCCCTACATTCTGCTGAGTTGGGAGAGCCCAGTAGGAGGAGAAAAACCCAGGGGTGCCTACTCAGTCACTATGCGTTTTTGGCAAGGGACCGTGTTCCTCATGCAGGTGCCACTTAGGGGGTCCACGTTCTCCACAATGACAAACGGTGCCTCTTCCAAGGTCACAATACTCAGGTGATCGTCCTCACGTTCCTCAGAGTCAGGATACAGCTCAAAGCGGGGCCACACGTAATACTTCATCTGCAGCTTCTTTTCCTTCCATTTCCCCACCTGTGGAGACACAAACCACAGAAGATAGCTTCCCAGCTGCCCTATCCCTCTGCATCTCCCACAGACCTGGGCAGAAGGACCACTCTGGAGTACCCAAGCTCATGGCTCATGTAAGACAAGGACATTCCTGGGGAGAAGGCTCTGAGTGAGTGGGTTCAAGCATGGGGAAGTGGAGGAAAAGAAAGACGTCCACGTTATCTCATCTCTGTGATGGTCTCCCTCTGGGATAGTGAGTGGATGACCAGGAAGATACCATCACAGGGGTCAAACAGATATGATGTCTTTCAACTTTCTCAGCCAAACAACAGGAACAGAGGCTTGTTGCCTCCTAGTAGCCACAATAAAAATGGGCTTTTTCCTGCTTAAAAAGAGAAGAAATATATACAAATGCTGAAACAAATATAATGTTGAAACAGAAAAATCGAAATATTTAACTCCAAATAGTCAAAGAGGAACTTGTTTATTTTTTCAAAATTTTGTCTTCATTTGTTTTCAGTGAAATTCGTTAAACAGATTCATTTCAGTCAAACTTGATTTTGTCCAGAAATAATAATTTTGCCCATTCCTAGTCAGGACTGAGATCTTTCTAGAGACAGGCAACAGAAGGAGATGCTCTCCATTTGCAGGAGTGTCTTCACAGAAGAACATAGAGGTGCTTGCTAACAGAAGTTTTTGCTATCCCCTGCCAAGGCCTTATTGAAATAGCTGTTCTTGTCCTTTCACAGTGACTTGGTTACATACCTAAGCTGGAAACAAGGAATTGCTCTGTGTTTTTGACACATAAAAAATAAAATCAAATAGTATTTTATTTTTTTTAATGTTGCTTTGTCTATAAGAATATATTGCAATTTTCATCTTTCCATGTACCATTTCTTGTGCAAACAGAAATCATACCTTCAGCAATCAGAAAAGGGCGGGTGGAACTCAGTTGCATTATACTTACTGCCACAAATAAGAGTTTTTTGAAGCCACTACAGTCCCTCAAGAGACAATACGTGCAACACATTCACTGCACATGTTAGACAATTCCTTGCAAAAATTCCAGGAAAAAAAACCCAAACAAATCCTGGAACATCAACTAAGCTTTCAACTATCAAAGTCTTGCCTTTGTTCTGAATTTCCCCCATCACAGTTGACGCTAATTAGCACCATGGCTGGCAGCTGAAGCTGAGAGGGCAAGAAACTAACTGGTCTTTAGAAGGAATTCTCCTGCTTCATCCTCAAAGAAAGCCCTTTAGGCCAGGGCTGAGACATGTTGACTTGATGGCAAAGGCAGTGTGGGTGTGCGGAAGGCTTGCATGACTGCCCTGAGAAGGGTACCTGTTTGGTAGGTAAACAGAAAATCTTAATTCCACTGCAATACAACACCCCTCCCACCACCCCCAAATTTCAGTCATTTATTTATTTAAGTGACAGGGAGGAAGCACTTATTAGAGGCTCATTACGTGTCAGCAGTTATTCTGTGAAACTCAAAGCCCAGCTGGGGTTTGGCATTTGAGAGCAGCTAGAATTCACATAAAACACTTGTCGCCTTCAAAACAAACAAACGCTTCATCTGGCCATGAAAGAAAAATCCACTCCAGGGGCTTGTGAAGGGAGAAGAAAGGCAGAAAACATCACCCAGAGACAGCAGTCTCCCCATCCATCCCTGCAGTGTGAACACAGCACCCCAGGGATAGCAAGGCAGTGGGTTTGGTAAGAACAGGGTGAAGTGGCTGGGCAGCTGGTCTTAGTTTCCCAAAGTGACAAGCATGTCAAGAAGATCTTGCCCCTAATGTTCCCTCTACCTACAGTCATGTTTCTTGGACCAGAAAGGAGGGTGAACAGCTAGTTTTCTTTCTTTCTTTCTTTCTTTCTTTCTTTCTGTTTTGTTTTGTTACTTGAGTGGTCAAGGAGGGGCTGCTTTAATTTTGAGCTACATTTCGAGCAGCAGGTGAAAGGTGGACTCGGAAACCAGTGGCCCTGAAAAGTGTCCTCGAACGACAGGTAGTGTTGACCAGGGCAGTAGATGGTCTGTACTCAAACTAATATCTAAGCCCGGATGTCGAGAGTACATTCTGAGGGAATAAAGAGCTCCTTCCGGGTCTGCTCAGACCTAGGCTTCTCACTTACTGACCAAGCAGCTCAATTCATCATCATCTGAGCCAGAGATTTCTGCAGCGCAAATTTAACCCTCAAGTAACCGAGCTCAAATCCCCAAAACCAGTTTGGTGAAGCCAACAGACAAGCAGAACTGCACAGGCTGGGGCTCAGGAGGGACCAGCGATTAAGATGCTGCACGGAGCAACCCAGCTTAGTAACATTAACTTATCATAGAAATAAGTGGTTGATGAAAGAGACATCTTGCAGAATCTCAGCAGCACTTAGATATCACAGTAATAGGCATGATATAAACTCCTAAGAGATCGG
>JBCJKH010059022.1:0-11432 GCA_039877255.1 Loriculus beryllinus
TTATCCTGCAAAGAGCTCTACTTGTAACTAGTCTCCAGGTATATTAAGAACCACTACCTTTTGAGTCTGATGATCCATCCAATTTTTCGCTTACCTACTAGTCCGTCCATCTAGACCATAATGTCCCAACAATGACACTGTGAGACCTGGGGTTCAAAGACTTGCTAAAGTCAATGTGAACACTGTCCACCACATCCACAGATTACTAAACTCTTCATAGAAATCAGTCAGGTTGATCCAACATAGGTTACCTTTGGGTAAATAAATGTTGGCTATTCCCAGTCACCAGAGGGGCTTCTAAGGGAGCTCGTTCCCTTGGGAGCTCCCGAGGACCAGTGAGACTGACTGACCTGTAGATTCCTTCTTGCTTTTTTTGAAAAAGAGTACAACATTTGCCTTTCTTCAGTTCTAACATACTATTACTGAAAAAGAAGACCAAAGCAGTCTTAAAAAAATCAACACATTATTCAAGATCTGGGATCCGGGATGAAGCTGAATTTATACAATGGTATAACAATTTTCTGGTTTGCTCTCTATTCCTTTCTTAATACTCTATTTACCTCTTTGGCTGTCACTGAGTTAAAGTATTCCTATAAATATCTGTGTAATCCCAAGGGCGCATTCTACTGCATTAACAGGCTGCTTTGAGTACACCTATGGAAATCTGATTTTTTTTTCTACAATGCTTTGCTTTACATTTATCTTCACTGACTTTTGTTTGTTATTGGTGTCTCAAGTATTTGACTGTGTGAGTCTTCTTCAGTCCTCACAGCTGTTTTTTGTTTTTCCCAGATGTTGCATTGCCAACTGTGGCAACCCACTATCAATCTTTCTTTCTGGATCTTTTGTTAAGTTTTCATTGGTCTAAACAAAGATGTCACTAAAATTCCATTCATAAATGCCCTACACTACAAAATCTCATCTTTAATATATTTTTCCTTGTTTTTTTACCTTTTAAACAGCTATTCATTTGTGTGAAGATCTCCCCCGGTCCTCCTTTTACAAAGTGGAATTGATCAAAATGTATTAAAACAGTAATTTTGAATGGAAAGCAGACAAACACACAAACAATTTAGTTTAACAATATAATTAACCTATTTGGAATTGTTCAGAATAGTAAGGTTTATAGAAAGTTTTCTATGAGAAATTCCTTTGGATTTTGCTAGGTGTAAATGTTCAGATTGTTGGATTTAAATTCTACTTAGACAAAATACATATTTGTGTTTCTGAAAGCTTATCTGTTGGTACCCTTTCCTGTAGATTCTCAAAGCTGATGCAACATTCCTCTTGCCCAAAATATTAAAGTCAGAGTCCCAAATATGACATTGGGTGAGTTCTGATTTAGACGCAAATGCGTTACCTACTGAATCAATAACATCATCCTTTTATTTTAAGTACATGGTGAAGTAAATAGAAGCTTTGTTATTGACTTCAATTGGATTTCACCTTTAAACAGCTCTTAGAAGCTTCTTAGGCATGTAGAAAAAGGTATTGCTGAACTTGTTTAGCATGCTGGATATGATGAGATTTCATTGCAAGGTGATATAGCTTCAAATTTAAATTCATCCACTGGATGTGGAAAATAAAGAAGTGTTGCATTGTCAAATATGTGTAGGCAAGAAATGGGTGAACAAAATTGTAATACTGAGCATAATGATGTTTTTACATTCTCTCCTTGCCATTTATTGATACAAGGATACCTTAATCTTGAGGTATTTATTAATATAATTTGATAATAAATCACAGAGAATCTATAATGATAATAAATCTTCTGACATTTTCTTAATGTTAGTGTCTTTTAACTATAGATATGCCCCATCCCTGGAACTGTTCAATGTCAGGTTGGATGGGGCTTTGATCAAGTCGTCTAGTGGAAGATGCCCCTGCTCATGGCATGCAGATTGTAACTAGATGACCTTCTAGTTGTATCCCTTCTACAAGTTTATGATTCTATGATATTTTTACAATTTCGTTTTCATTGCTAGCTGTGAGGATTTTGACAGAAGCATCTCCTGCAACTTACCAAGCATAACAGACAGAGATCATAATAGCTTTTGAGTTTTTTATGAGATACCTTGCATAAATCAAGATCTGATGGTTCTTTTTCTATATCTGAAAACTTTGGTAGCCATATTAGCTGAAATTCTCACATCTGAATCTAAAGCACAAAACTGGTATTGAAGATATTGTCTTCTGTAAGTTTTACCTATTTAGCACAGGCTTATATGATTTCTATGACCTTAGAGAAATCTACTCTGGATCATGTGGTATAAAGTTTTTGTGGTTTATTTTAGAATGTTTGACTTTTTCTTTGCTTGTTTGTTTAAAAATTGTTATTAGGAATTTATCAATTCTTTTTTTTTTTTTTTTTTTTAAATTATAGACTTCTATTATTTACTACAGCATTTTGCAAGACTTCTATTAAGGCTTAGCATAATTTAGAAGATATATGGACTGTGTTATTCAAATGATTTTCTGTGCTATTTCTAAAATGTTCTTATAATTAAATAATTATTGCCTTACTCTTCCTTTTTTAGGCAGTTTGGAGTGTTTGGATTTGTTTTAAGTTTTAAAAAGTGAAATTAAAACATAGAACTGATATAGTTATGTATTATTAATGGTTAGGAAGCTCTTATCTCTTCAAATTTCTTAATGCTTTGTTTAAGCATTAAGTAAACTTAATGTTTAACTAAATTCTTAAAGTTAAACTTAACTGTGAATGTTCATATCAATTTCTTTTTCTTTTGAAGACTGACCTTAGAATCTGATCCATTGCAAGTATAGAAGAGCAGCATAATATATTACCATACGTGAATACTACCAGAGTACAATGGAATCTATACAATGTGCTTTTAAAACTCCAGACTTTCTTATTATTTAAAAACTATATCAATGTTGAATATTTTTATTTCTTACATTAGCAAGAGTTTGGTCTAGCTAGTCTTCTGGTTATGTTGAAAAAAGAAATGCTTAGAATAACACAGGAGATTTCAACTTCCTGTAAGACAGTAAGTAATAAATGCAGCCTATTTGTGGATAACTTCTAAACAATATATCTATTTTTTATTATTTTTTTTTATGACTATTCATGCTTTGATTAAGAAGCTGTAAATCTTCACTGAAGTTTCCAGACAGTTCTCAACTGCTGGACAACCCATGCTTTCTGTATTATTTAATATTAGATAGACCTTTAAATTCTCTGGAAAGATTTCTTGGCTCATCTATAATGCAACACACTAGGTATCAAGGGCCGGCTGTTTGCAAGTACTTTAAGCTGTCACATAGTAGCACTGCCAGAAAACACACCTACCACTCAGACCTGCCCTGACTTCACCACTGTGCAATGAACCACACTGGAGAACTGATGAAGCTGAAAAATAACTGTTTCCTTCTGCCATGTGAGTTTTTATCAGGATCACTCTCTTCATTCTTTTTGCCACTACAAAGTTACCCGAGCACAAAGGAGGATATGACATGGAGACAAGACTGGGTAACAGGGTACTACTAGCTGCAGTAACAGTTAAAATCATCAAACTACAAATATATGTTCCTTTTTACTGAATAGCTTTCATTTGTCTTTCCATACATTTCCTGATTTATTTTGCAGAATTAGTCAGCATAGAGCACCAGAGTTTCGATTGATTTCCACTGTAAATTACTCTCAAAGTTGTCTATCTGCTTAAAATTAATGATATTTGGATGAAAATTTATTGGGTGAGGTATTTTGCTGGAATTTGAGAAAAATCAAGGACGTTTCCAGCCCTGACAGATAGAGGTGAGGGAAGAGGAAAAGAGCAATAGTGGGGGAAAGAGGCTTTGCAGCTGTGTCATCACAGCTGCATCACAGAATGCAGGAGACAGTACTGATGTCATGTGTGAACTTGATTGCTCTTAGCGTACCTGCATCTCAATATAATTAGTATAGTGCTCTTACATTTACAGAAGAATTACACATTTTTAGCTGTCTAAGAGGTAGGTGGTCTATATCATACAATGGGGGTGACACTACTTCCCCATGTTTAGGCTAGGCAACTAACTTTTTGATGAGTATGTTGCATAGACACAGATGGAGTGATTGTTAAAATCCAGTTCACTGGATCTTGGCACAGGGTAATGCTTGTGTGAGGAAACAAATCTCTTGGACAGAACAGTCAGTGGCTGTCCAGATAGTCATAGGCATCTCCATTGCAAGGGTGCTTGCAGCAGTGTCTTCAGTTGAATAGGCTCAGACTTCTTGATCTGCGGTTCTGCTCAGTTCTTGCAGTCCATCTGGCACTGGTCCTGAGTGACACCTCCATCATATGCAAGTTCCACTGCAGTAGATTATTTCAAGCTACAGACAAAACATCTCCTAATTCTCTTAACTGTCTATAAAAGGCTGCCCCATTGGACTTATCTAAGTACAATCTGATCAATTTTGTAGCAGGATCCTCCTGAGAATCTCTGAGTTAGTACGTTTCTCCACCCATGTTGTTAATAAACATAATTTAACCACAGAAATTGGTTTAGGCACTGCAGGGTTTCCTTGCAGAAATCTTCAGGGCAGTCTGAAATTTCCACCACGAGAGCTTCCTCACCAATTAGTCATATCCTTAACTGAGAGAGTGGCTTGGAGTTCGGTCAATCACTGTCTCAAGTCAGTCTATTGTCTAAATCGTTCCACTGTCTCATCTACAGGAATGTCTACACTGGGAGTTTCTGGATTATGCAAGGAGTTAATGACCAGGTATGCACACAGGCACAACCCTGTTACCCATCTTACCACAATTATAACTATAGGACAAACTTGAATTTAGCACTTTTTTTTTTTTTTTTTATGCTTAAATTCTATACCTATTGCTGCAATTAAAAGCTAGGCAAGATGAAACAGCATCTCAGTAACTTTAGCACTGCTGAAGGAGAAAAACTAATTTCTGACCTTTTTTTTTTACTGAAATGGTTTTAAACAAGACTTTTTTTTAAATAATATTTTTATGCCTTCAATGGATTCAAACTGTCTTCATAGCAAATGTAAAGTGAATAAAAAGATAGCCACTAACAAATTTAAAATTTAACCTCAGCACCATTTTTGCCTCCATTCACCTGTTAGAACAGCTGAACTAAGCCAGGGTCACAGCTCTAGAGTACAACTGAAGCAAATCACCAGCTGCATACAGCTACGTGTGTCCAAGAAGGGAGAGGGGAGGAACAGAGCAAGACAGATCTTGTGAAGGTAATGTCATTTGGACATCATTTTGGGACATTGCATCTGGTAATATCAGTCAATGGGATGTTGCTATCCACAATCTATAGCTGAATATTATGTATTATTATTTTAGTTTCATATTTTGTCATCTAGCTTTTAGAGCATCAGCACCAATTTAAAGAGAAGGAGAAATAGGAAAAAAGAAAATGACATATCTCCCCACTGTAAAATCACTGCCTTACAGGTGTTGAAGTGCTTTACCTACATCTTAGCAGTTACCACAAATATGTGATCTGGCACTTGAGTACTCCTAAATCACTTTAGCAGCTGTTTTTAACAGGTATTTCTGAAAGAAAGCATTTTAACTGAGGTGCTGTTAATGCAGGCTTCTTAATCTCAAGGCCTTAGTCCTCCCAGCAGAGTATCAGCAATTTCAACTGACTTTAATAGAGGTAGTTTGTGTCCTGCAGGGAAGAAAAAGATCCTGGGAGTATTAACTAAAAGAGCTTTAACACAGAAAACTGCAACTGAGGTCATCTTAATTCATCTGCTTTTCGCTGTGCTGACCTTAAATTAGCTAATTTGAGACCTTTGACCCTAACAGAGGGATTTCTTAGTTGACATACTATTAACTGACACAAATTCTACCTGGGATAGCCTTAGGAACTCTATATGAGCATAGGACTACTATAGTAAATGTGAATTTCTTTCAGTTTTAGAATAATCAGATATTCATATGAAACTTTTCTGAAAAAGCAATTTTAGTTGTTTTAGGCTTTAGCTTTTGGGGTTTTACTCAGTTGTTGAGTGGAAGAAAGAAATTAATAATGAATTACTATGTAAGTGGATTAAAATATCAAATTATAAATATTTCCTGTGACATAGAATCATAGAATAGTTAGGGTTGGAAAGGAGCTTAAGATCATCTAGTTCCAACTCCCCTGCCATAAGCGTTAAGCATATTTACATAAATATAATTATGTAAAATCAATGGCTGCACTTATCCTATTACATAGAAGAGAACCAGAAACTGACCCTTTGGTCCAATGCCCCAGAAAAGCAGCTAGCATTAGTCCCAGAAATTTGAAGTTAGCACCATTTCTATAAAAGATTAGATTTGGAAGTATTTTTGAAAATCCAAATCAAAACCAAGGATTCAATTAACAATGAAGAATACAGGTGACTAGAGCTTGTGTTCAGGACTGAAGCTTCCCCGTATTATTTTCTCTTATTAACTTCAACAAATAGCCAGAGTTGCATGATTTTTGCATCCTGAAGGAGAATTCTGCTTCCAAGTATTACATCATCAGGAAAAAAAAAGTAAAAAAAGAAAAAAGGCATATCAAAATATTGAGCTCCTGGAAATAAAACTGAATAACACAAAATAATACTTTAGAAGGTAGACTATATATATATATATCTTAGTTAACTAAGGGATATTTCAACATTTCACTTATCCATCTGCCTCACTACCTATCAGATTATTCACTATCTGAATCATGAGTCTAGATGTGATCTGATTCCTGGTGGACATATTTTTTTTTCTGATGAGAGAGTGCTATTTTGAAGGATTCATGTTCCTCTGTACACAGAAGGGCTATACCAAGATCTGGCCTTAAACCATACTTACTGGATAGCATCAAAACCATTGCATAGAGCACTCAGTCAGGTTTCACATTTTAGAGACAATTTGACTTCAATCCCTTGTTGGCCCTGTTGTGGTTTAAACCCAGCAGGTAACTCAGAACCATGCAGCTGCTCGCCGACCCTCTCCCTGCAGGATGGGGAGGAGAATCAAAAGAATGAAATCCCATGGGTTAAGAACAGTCCAGTAACTAAAATACAAAATAAAACTGCTACTACTAGTAATAATAACGATAAGGAAAATAACAAGGGGAGAGAATAAAAAACTAAAAGGGGAAAGGGAAAAAAAACAATAAACAGCAGAGATCCATAATACAATTGCTCACCACCTGCCTACCAATACTCAGCCTGACCTGAGTGGCGATCTGGGCCTTGCAGATAATCCCCCCCAGTTTCTATGCTGGGCATGATGTGCTGTGGTATGGAATACCCCTTTGGCTATTTTTGGGTCAGGTGTCCTGTATCTGTTTCCTCCTGGTTTCTTGTGCTCTTCCTCACTGGCAGAGCATAAGACTGAAAAGTCCTTGATCAGAGTAAGCAATAGCTAGCAATAGCTAATACATCAGCGTGTTGTCAGCATTGTTCTCAGACTGAAGCCAAAACACAGCACTGTACCAGCTACTAAGGAGAAAAATAACTGTTACAGCTGAAATCAGGTCAGGCCCAAACATTGCATCTCCTATTGTCAATGAGGATAGGATGGTATTAATGCCTGTTGTGGCTTCTTAGTCTGAGTCTACCAGCTCAGTACCCCATGTGGTGTGGTGAATATAGGACAGACAAGTGGGTTTCAGCTCATTTTTGGGGTAGGCTGTATTACCTGACAGAGGGTCACTGAGCCAGAGGAGTTCCAGGAATCAAGAAGTCCATACGGGGAGTGAGTGTCACAGGAAGGAATTATCTATTGGATTCCTGTTTCCTAGGAGAGTTTCTGAAGTATTTTCCCTCCTCTCACTGACCCCTGAGCCTAAGAACTTAATCTAGCCATGGTAATTCACTACTATATTTTTAAAGTGTTGTAAGAGAGAAAGTGCAAATGATAATAAACGCAGGAAATAAACCATATGCAACAAGTGTTTTCAAGTATTCATGTAAAATGTTTTCCCAATATGTGTGCATGAAATGTCAAGCCAACCCATGCAGCTCAAGAATCGCTCCACGTGCAATTCTGACTTCCATCTGCAAATCAGGCATTTGGGCTTTAAACATATGGATAGTTAAAAATATTTGGACTTTATTGCACTGTTACAGATGTTAAAACAATTTCATACTTGCCAATATCTAATCAGCCTACATTACTTCTGCAAAGAGGCCCTTGTAATTGATTGCTGTATCCAAGGCTTCGTACAGAAACAAAACAGTACAAATATGAAATTCTGACTTGTCTTCCTATGCAAAAATCCAAGAATTTATTTTTTTCATTTAACCAGGATTGTTACTTTTGAAATTGTGGGTTAGATTTTGCACCAGAGTTTACATTTTTATACACTGACTGTATTTTGTGGTTTTAATGTGGACTGTTGCTTTTGGGATGGTGAATATGACTGCTTTTAACAGACACAGGGGTTGGATGCTCATCTTCAAAGGTTGTGCTGTTGCTGCTACATTACGTTCTCCCAGAAGGACATATGTATTCTCTGCCTAATTTTCTTCTTCTGTGTTGTATTAGTTAATTCCTGGTTCTAATTTAAAATAATGCTTTATGAAAATTTCCTTCTTATAAAGCTTTATACACCTCCACTATGCATAAATATTTTTATTGTATAATAATAGGTAATTTTTTTTAAGAAAACCACCAAATCATGTATGTGCATCCTACATGGTAATTCACTTGATTTTCAGGAAATGAGTAGTAAACCTGCGTTTTGTTTCCCAGGTCACATTATTTTCTTTGAGGTCTTAACATGTTTGTGATCAACATCACATAGGGCTTCTCATGCATCTGTTAATTTATCTTTATGTATTTGCCTATTTGGGAATATAGTGGAAGACTCTATTCTCTTAATTGATGGGTTTTTTTTTTGTTTGTTTGTTTGTTGTTTAGTTTTTTGTTTTGTTTTTTTGAATGGCAACTTTGAGGCATCTGAGCCTCAAAGTTTGTCCATGGCAAACTTTTTAATGTTTCTGCATCTGAGCGTTTCCCTGCAATATCAGGTGAATAAAAGACTTTGTAAAACCTCAAGGATTTAGTACATTTTACATTCTGGACTATTTGTCTATTGGATGCAATTACTTTAGTAGGTTATTTGTCAGGATTATATTCTGTGAAAGACAAAGAGCCAAACAAAAGCTGGCTTCTAAAGTAAGTGCTTTAGCATTGAAGAAACTATTAAAGCAAATAGATTTTTTTGGTCTGTATGGTGCTGTATGTGTTCTTTCTGAAGTTTATTCTAAATAAGATACCATGCAGCCCTACAACGTGATGCTGTTTCCAAGAATGAATTTTTCACTAGCATTTAGGATCTCATAGTGATCTCAATCAAACATGATTTTCTTAAATTTGTATCTGTATTTGAGAATCCAACACCAAGCAGATGGGCTTCTGCTTTACCTCAGAAATATAGGTAATGCATTTTAAGTGTAAAGGCTTCTGTTTTAACAAGCGTTTATCAAACTTCTGTCATTGTGATAGCAGAAAATGTCAATGGAGGGAAATCTTGTGGCATATTACTCCAACAAGGAGCTCTCCCTCTGGGTTGCTGTGCTGGGCAAGGTCTGGGATTCATGCGACTCATATGTCCCTCCAGAAAAAGGTAGGGTTCTTATCCAACAAGGCTGAGATTTTGGTGATGGGTAAACTGCACACCTTAAGGAGAAAAATATTGAATTTTGGAAAAGCTGGACACAGGTGTAAACTTGTTTCTGTAAGAGACTTTTTACAAAGGTTAATTAACCCTCCAAAACTAAAGGGAGAATGGACCTAAAATTCCTTCAGTGAGATAAATAAACTGAATATCTACTCTATTTTTGGAAACGTTATATAAAACATAAATACAAGGCCTGAATACAAAAAGTAAATGAAAACAATATTCTGCTAGTCATGCTAGGAATACATTTTTTAAAAAATATTTTGATCAAAAAAACCCCTAATACTCTTGTAGAAAATTGCTTTTTCACCATCAGACTTTGAACAAACCTTATATCAGATGTCTTTATACTTCTATCAGTTTTCAATTTTTCCACTGGGACTCATGATGATACATTCTTGATGAGATGCAATGGTTCAGACTTGCAAGTCCACTTTCTTTTCTTATTATGTTGTCTTCCTCCCCGCCCTTCCCCTTCTCCTCCCCCTTTTTGAATAACTTACTTATGCACATATTTTGTAATTATGTCATACTCTTCCACTGGTTCTCAGGTAAAACTTTCAAGATCAGCTGTTATTATGAGTGTAGGTATTCTGGCACTTGTTTATTTTCTTCTTATTAAACTGATGAATGTTTTCATACTCCATTTTTGTGTTGAGGCTATTTGGAAAAAAGAAATTATATCCGGTTACTAACTTGAAGTAAGTATATTCTCTAGTATTAGTAGGTGTCTTAGCACTTACCGATAAATTTTCATCTAGCTACGTCCATCTTCACAGGTATTAGTTTTTATTTCATTTACTCTGCCTACCTAAAATGAGGCATGTTATCCTTTACATTCCTGTTTATCACAAAGAACTTAATTTCTGTCTCTTCTTTTAATCCTTTGGGAAAAAATAAAATAGTGACAATTATGGATTTATTACCTTTGGATTTTTAAATCTTGCATTTTGCCTTGCAAAATTACAGGACATAGAGAAATGCAAGTCAACCTTCAAGTTGCTCTACGTGACTGCTGACACGGACAGTTTCTGTTTCAGTTTTGACTGTATATTATGCACCTCAGCTGAAGATTGCTATAAGGTAACTTTCGTGTCTCAGTTAATATACACTTCCTTAGAGACAACTGGATTTCTCGTAAGCAGAGGTAAGGATCCTCAATGCTCCTTTTTTTGCAGAACAGCACCATACACCATTTAAATTGACAAAACATTAGAAAGGTTCAGATGCTATGACTTCACCCAACTGTTTGCACTGTCAACAAAAACTTAAAGGAAAGGAAATTTGAGGAAATCTCTTCTGTGGAAGACCTAATCTTTGACATAGCTATTACCCATCACAAGGCTTATTTTAAACTTCCTTATTGTCTGAAGCGCTGTCTTTCAAGACAGCAGTTGCTGAAGTATATCACGCAGCCAAAATTATTCCTTATATTCGTACAACAGAGTTAACAGACCTTAATTATACAGGTGATCAAAGTCAAACTAAAGCCACCTGAACAATACAGCTGTAAAATTGATTACAAGATACTGTGTCAAGGATCTGTGGCTTTGTACCTGCCTCTTACTGACTATAAAATTTATTCCACATATTGTTTAGATGTTGGACATTACATTTAGTTGGTCCCTTTCCATGGATGGGTGGGATATTTTTGCTTCTGTTAATGTAGCATTCTGGTTATTACAGTCTGTTTTGATACTTGCATTTACAATCATAGTGTTCAATTAGTGTTCAGAATCACAATTTCTTCTTCAGAAAAAATGAGCACTGAAAGAATTTTTTCTGATAATAAACAG